>CAWUFW010007198.1:242500-302009 GCA_963921515.1 Calotriton arnoldi | reverse complement strand
GATAGAGTGAGAGGCTGAACACTCATCTGGCGAATACCTAGATAGAGGATGCTGTAGTGGTCCAGGCAGGATAGAGTGAGAGGCTGAACACTCATCTGGCGAATACCTAGATAGAGGATGCTGTAGTGGTCTAGGCAGGATAGAGTGAGAGGCGGAACACTCATCTCGCAGAATACCTAGATAGAGGATGCTGTAGTGGTCCAGGCAGGATAGAGTGAGAGGCTGAAACACTCATCTGGACAATACCTGGGGATAGGAGTGATGCTGCAGTGGTCCAGGCAGGATAGAGTGATAGAGGCTGGAACACTCATCTGGCGAATACCTAGATAGAGGATGCTGTAGTGGTCCAGGCAGGATAGAGTGAGAGGCTGAACACTCATCTGAAGTAATACCGTAGATAGAGGATGCTGTAGTGGTCCAGGCAGGATAGAGTGAGAGGCTGAACACTCATCTGGCGAATACCTAGATAGAGTGATGCTGTAGTGGTCCAGGCAGGAGTAGAGTGAGAGGCCGGAACACTCATCTGCGAATACCTAGATAGAGGATGCTGTAGTGGTCCAGGCAGGATAGGAGTGAGAGGCTGAACACTCATCTGGCTAATACCTAGATAGAGGATGCTGTAGTGGTCCAGGCAGGATAGAGTGAGAGGCTGAACACTCATCTGGCGAATACCTAGATAGAGTGATGCTGTAGTGGCTCCAGGGCAGGATAGAGTGAGAGGCGGAACCACTCAATCTCGCGAATACCTAGATAGAGGATGCTGCAGTGGTCCAGGCAGGATAGAGTGAGAGGCGTGAACACCATCTGGCGAATACCTAGATAGAGGATGCTGTAGTGGTCTAGGCAGTGATAGAGTGAGAGGCTGAACACTCATCTGGCAAATACCTAGATAGAGGATGCTGTAGTGGTCCAGGCAGGACAGAGTGAGAGGCTGAACACTCATCTGGCGAATACCTAGATAGAGGATGCTGTAGTGGTCCAGGCAGGATAGAGTGAGAGGCTGAACACTCATCTGGCGAATACCTAGATAGAGGATGCTGCAGTGGTCCAGGCAGGATAGAGTGAGAGGCTGAACACTCATCTGGCGAATACCTAGATAGAGGATGCTGTAGTGGTCCAGGCAGGATAGAGTGAGAGGCGGAACACTCATCTGGCGAATACCTAGATAGAGGATGCTGTAGTGGTCCAGGCAGGATAGAGTGAGAGGCTGAACACTCATCTGGCGAATACCTAGATAGAGGATGCTGTAGTGGTCTAGGCAGGATAGAGTGAGGCTGAACACTCATCTGGCGAATACCTAGATAGAGGATGCTGTAGTGGTCCAGGCAGGATATAGTGAGAGGCGGAACACTCATCTGGCGAATACCTAGATAGAGGATGCTGTAGTGGTCCAGGCAGGATAGAGTGAGAGGCTGAACACTCATCTGGCGAATACCTAGATAGAGGATGCTGTAGTGGTCCAGGCAGGATAGAGTGAGAGGCTGAACACTCATCTGGTGAATACCTAGATAGAGGATGCTGTAGTGGTCCAGGCAGGATAGAGTGAGAGGCTGAACACTCATCTGGCGAATACCTAGATAGAGGATGCTGTAGTGGTCCAGGCAGGATAGAGTGAGAGGCTGAACACTCATCTGGCGAATACCTAGATAGAGGATGCTGTAGTGGTCCAGGCAGGATAGAGTGAGAGGCTGAACACTCATCTGGCGAATACCTAGATAGAGGATGCTGTAGTGGTCCAGGCAGGATAGAGTGAGAGGCTGAACACTCATCTGGCGAATACCTAGATAGAGGATGCTGTAGTGGTCCAGGCAGGATAGAGTGAGAGGCGGAACACTCATCTGGCGAATACCTAGATAGAGGATGCTGTAGTGGTCCAGGCAGGATAGAGTGAGAGGCTGAACACTCATCTGGCGAATACCTAGATAGAGGATGCTGTAGTGGTCCAGGCAGGATAGAGTGAGAGGCTGAACACTCATCTGGCGAATACCTAGATAGAGGATGCTGTAGTGGTCCAGGCAGGATAGAGTGAGAGGCTGAACACTCATCTGGCGAATACCTAGATAGAGGATGCTGTAGTGGTCCAGGCAGGATAGAGTGAGAGGCTGAACACTCATCTGGCGAATACCTAGATAGAGGATGCTGTAGTGGTCCAGGCAGGATAGAGTGAGAGGCTGAACACTCATCTGGCGAATACCTAGATAGAGGATGCTGTAGTGGTCCAGGCAGGATAGAGTGAGAGGCTGAACACTCATCTGGCGAATACCTAGATAGAGGATGCTGTAGTGGTCCAGGCAGGATAGAGTGAGAGGCTGAACACTCATCTGGCGAATACCTAGATAGAGGATGCTGTAGTGGTCCAGGCAGGATAGAGTGAGAGGCTGAACACTCATCTGGCGAATACCTAGATAGAGGATGCTGTAGTGGTCCAGGCAGGATAGAGTGAGAGGCTGAACACTCATCTGGCGAATACCTAGATAGAGGATGCTGTAGTGGTCCAGGCAGGATAGAGTGAGAGGCTGAACACTCATCTGGCGAATACCTAGATAGAGGATGCTGTAGTGGTCCAGGCAGGATAGAGTGAGAGGCTGAACACTCATCTGGCGAATACCTAGATAGAGGATGCTGTAGTGGTCCAGGCAGGATAGAGTGAGAGGCTGAACACTCATCTGGCGAATACCTAGATAGAGGATGCTGTAGTGGTCCAGGCAGGATAGAGTGAGAGGCTGAACACTCATCTGGCGAATACCTAGATAGAGGATGCTGTAGTGGTCCAGGCAGGATAGAGTGAGGCTGAACACTCATCTGGCGAATACCTAGATAGAGGATGCTGTAGTGGTCCAGGCAGGATAGAGTGAGAGGCTGAACACTCATCTGGCGAATACCTAGATAGAGGATGCTGTAGTGGTCCAGGCAGGATAGAGTGAGAGGCTGAACACTCATCTGGCGAATACCTAGATAGAGGATGCTGTAGTGGTCCAGGCAGGATAGAGTGAGAGGCTGAACACTCATCTGGCGAATACCTAGATAGAGGATGCTGTAGTGGTCCAGGCAGGATAGAGTGAGAGGCTGAACACTCATCTGGCGAATACCTAGATAGAGGATGCTGTAGTGGTCCAGGCAGGATAGAGTGAGAGGCTGAACACTCATCTGGCGAATACCTAGATAGAGGATGCTGTAGTGGTCCAGGCAGGATAGAGTGAGAGGCTGAACACTCATCTGGCGAATACCTAGATAGAGGATGCTGTAGTGGTCCAGGCAGGATAGAGTGAGAGGCTGAACACTCATCTGGCGAATACCTAGATAGAGGATGCTGTAGTGGTCCAGGCAGGATAGAGTGAGAGGCTGAACACTCATCTGGCGAATACCTAGATAGAGGATGCTGTAGTGGTCCAGGCAGGATAGAGTGAGAGGCTGAACACTCATCTGGCGAATACCTAGATAGAGGATGCTGTAGTGGTCCAGGCAGGATAGAGTGAGAGGCTGAACACTCATCTGGCGAATACCTAGATAGAGGATGCTGTAGTGGTCCAGGCAGGATAGAGTGAGAGGCTGAACACTCATCTGGCGAATACCTAGATAGAGGATGCTGTAGTGGTCCAGGCAGGATAGAGTGAGAGGCTGAACACTCATCTGGCGAATACCTAGATAGAGGATGCTGTAGTGGTCCAGGCAGGATAGAGTGAGAGGCTGAACACTCATCTGGCGAATACCTAGATAGAGGATGCTGTAGTGGTCCAGGCAGGATAGAGTGAGAGGCTGAACACTCATCTGGCGAATACCTAGATAGAGGATGCTGTAGTGGTCCAGGCAGGATAGAGTGAGAGGCTGAACACTCATCTGGCGAATACCTAGATAGAGGATGCTGTAGTGGTCCAGGCAGGATAGAGTGAGAGGCTGAACACTCATCTGGCGAATACCTAGATAGAGGATGCTGTAGTGGTCCAGGCAGGATAGAGTGAGAGGCTGAACACTCATCTGGCGAATACCTAGATAGAGGATGCTGTAGTGGTCCAGGCAGGATAGAGTGAGAGGCTGAACACTCATCTGGCGAATACCTAGATAGAGGATGCTGTAGTGGTCCAGGCAGGATAGAGTGAGAGGCTGAACACTCATCTGGCGAATACCTAGATAGAGGATGCTGTAGTGGTCCAGGCAGGATAGAGTGAGAGGCTGAACACTCATCTGGCGAATACCTAGATAGAGGATGCTGTAGTGGTCCAGGCAGGATAGAGTGAGAGGCTGAACACTCATCTGGCGAATACCTAGATAGAGGATGCTGTAGTGGTCCAGGCAGGATAGAGTGAGGGCTGAACACTCATCTGGCGAATACCTAGATAGAGGATGCTGTAGTGGTCCAGGCAGGATAGAGTGAGAGGCTGAACACTCATCTGGCGAATACCTAGATAGAGGATGCTGTAGTGGTCCAGGCAGGATAGAGTGAGAGGCTGAACACTCATCTGGCGAATACCTAGATAGAGGATGCTGTAGTGGTCCAGGCAGGATAGAGTGAGGGCTGAACACTCATCTGGCGAATACCTAGATAGAGGATGCTGTAGTGGTCCAGGCAGGATAGAGTGAGAGGCTGAACACTCATCTGGCGAATACCTAGATAGAGGATGCTGTAGTGGTCCAGGCAGGATAGAGTGAGAGGCTGAACACTCATCTGGCGAATACCTAGATAGAGGATGCTGTAGTGGTCCAGGCAGGATAGAGTGAGAGGCTGAACACTCATCTGGCGAATACCTAGATAGAGGATGCTGTAGTGGTCCAGGCAGGATAGAGTGAGAGGCTGAACACTCATCTGGCGAATACCTAGATAGAGGATGCTGTAGTGGTCCAGGCAGGATAGAGTGAGAGGCTGAACACTCATCTGGCGAATACCTAGATAGAGGATGCTGTAGTGGTCCAGGCAGGATAGAGTGAGAGGCTGAACACTCATCTGGCGAATACCTAGATAGAGGATGCTGTAGTGGTCCAGGCAGGATAGAGTGAGAGGCTGAACACTCATCTGGCGAATACCTAGATAGAGGATGCTGTAGTGGTCCAGGCAGGATAGAGTGAGAGGCTGAACACTCATCTGGCGAATACCTAGATAGAGGATGCTGTAGTGGTCCAGGCAGGATAGAGTGAGAGGCTGAACACTCATCTGGCGAATACCTAGATAGAGGATGCTGTAGTGGTCCAGGCAGGATAGAGTGAGAGGCTGAACACTCATCTGGCGAATACCTAGATAGAGGATGCTGTAGTGGTCCAGGCAGGATAGAGTGAGAGGCTGAACACTCATCTGGCGAATACCTAGATAGAGGATGCTGTAGTGGTCCAGGCAGGATAGAGTGAGAGGCTGAACACTCATCTGGCGAATACCTAGATAGAGGATGCTGTAGTGGTCCAGGCAGGATAGAGTGAGAGGCTGAACACTCATCTGGCGAATACCTAGATAGAGGATGCTGTAGTGGTCCAGGCAGGATAGAGTGAGAGGCTGAACACTCATCTGGCGAATACCTAGATAGAGGATGCTGTAGTGGTCCAGGCAGGATAGAGTGAGAGGCTGAACACTCATCTGGCGAATACCTAGATAGAGGATGCTGTAGTGGTCCAGGCAGGATAGAGTGAGAGGCTGAACACTCATCTGGCGAATACCTAGATAGAGGATGCTGTAGTGGTCCAGGCAGGATAGAGTGAGAGGCTGAACACTCATCTGGCGAATACCTAGATAGAGGATGCTGTAGTGGTCCAGGCAGGATAGAGTGAGAGGCTGAACACTCATCTGGCGAATACCTAGATAGAGGATGCTGTAGTGGTCCAGGCAGGATAGAGTGAGAGGCTGAACACTCATCTGGCGAATACCTAGATAGAGGATGCTGTAGTGGTCCAGGCAGGATAGAGTGAGAGGCTGAACACTCATCTGGCGAATACCTAGATAGAGGATGCTGTAGTGGTCCAGGCAGGATAGAGTGAGAGGCTGAACACTCATCTGGCGAATACCTAGATAGAGGATGCTGTAGTGGTCCAGGCAGGATAGAGTGAGAGGCTGAACACTCATCTGGCGAATACCTAGATAGAGGATGCTGTAGTGGTCCAGGCAGGATAGAGTGAGAGGCTGAACACTCATCTGGCGAATACCTAGATAGAGGATGCTGTAGTGGTCCAGGCAGGATAGAGTGAGAGGCTGAACACTCATCTGGCGAATACCTAGATAGAGGATGCTGTAGTGGTCCAGGCAGGATAGAGTGAGAGGCTGAACACTCATCTGGCGAATACCTAGATAGAGGATGCTGTAGTGGTCCAGGCAGGATAGAGTGAGAGGCTGAACACTCATCTGGCGAATACCTAGATAGAGGATGCTGTAGTGGTCCAGGCAGGATAGAGTGAGAGGCTGAACACTCATCTGGCGAATACCTAGATAGAGGATGCTGTAGTGGTCCAGGCAGGATAGAGTGAGAGGCTGAACACTCATCTGGCGAATACCTAGATAGAGGATGCTGTAGTGGTCCAGGCAGGATAGAGTGAGAGGCTGAACACTCATCTGGCGAATACCTAGATAGAGGATGCTGTAGTGGTCCAGGCAGGATAGAGTGAGAGGCTGAACACTCATCTGGCGAATACCTAGATAGAGGATGCTGTAGTGGTCCAGGCAGGATAGAGTGAGAGGCTGAACACTCATCTGGCGAATACCTAGATAGAGGATGCTGTAGTGGTCTAGGCAGGATAGAGTGAGAGGCTGAACACTCATCTGGCGAATACCTAGATAGAGGATGCTGTAGTGGTCCAGGCAGGATAGAGTGAGAGGCTGAACACTCATCTGGCGAATACCTAGATAGAGGATGCTGTAGTGGTCCAGGCAGGATAGAGTGAGAGGCTGAACACTCATCTGGCGAATACCTAGATAGAGGATGCTGTAGTGGTCCAGGCAGGATAGAGTGAGGCTGAACACTCATCTGGCGAATACCTAGATAGAGGATGCTGTAGTGGTCCAGGCAGGATAGAGTGAGAGGCTGAACACTCATCTGGCGAATACCTAGATAGAGGATGCTGTAGTGGTCCAGGCAGGATAGAGTGAGAGGCTGAACACTCATCTGGCGAATACCTAGATAGAGGATGCTGTAGTGGTCCAGGCAGGATAGAGTGAGAGGCTGAACACTCATCTGGCGAATACCTAGATAGAGGATGCTGTAGTGGTCCAGGCAGGATAGAGTGAGAGGCTGAACACTCATCTGGCGAATACCTAGATAGAGGATGCTGTAGTGGTCCAGGCAGGATAGAGTGAGAGGCTGAACACTCATCTGGCGAATACCTAGATAGAGGATGCTGTAGTGGTCCAGGCAGGATAGAGTGAGAGGCTGAACACTCATCTGGCGAATACCTAGATAGAGGATGCTGTAGTGGTCCAGGCAGGATAGAGTGAGAGGCTGAACACTCATCTGGCGAATACCTAGATAGAGGATGCTGTAGTGGTCCAGGCAGGATAGAGTGAGAGGCTGAACACTCATCTGGCGAATACCTAGATAGAGGATGCTGTAGTGGTCCAGGCAGGATAGAGTGAGAGGCTGAACACTCATCTGGCGAATACCTAGATAGAGGATGCTGTAGTGGTCCAGGCAGGATAGAGTGAGAGGCTGAACACTCATCTGGCGAATACCTAGATAGAGGATGCTGTAGTGGTCCAGGCAGGATAGAGTGAGAGGCTGAACACTCATCTGGCGAATACCTAGATAGAGGATGCTGTAGTGGTCCAGGCAGGATAGAGTGAGAGGCTGAACACTCATCTGGCGAATACCTAGATAGAGGATGCTGTAGTGGTCCAGGCAGGATAGAGTGAGAGGCTGAACACTCATCTGGCGAATACCTAGATAGAGGATGCTGTAGTGGTCCAGGCAGGATAGAGTGAGAGGCTGAACACTCATCTGGCGAATACCTAGATAGAGGATGCTGTAGTGGTCCAGGCAGGATAGAGTGAGAGGCTGAACACTCATCTGGCGAATACCTAGATAGAGGATGCTGTAGTGGTCCAGGCAGGATAGAGTGAGAGGCTGAACACTCATCTGGCGAATACCTAGATAGAGGATGCTGTAGTGGTCCAGGCAGGATAGAGTGAGAGGCTGAACACTCATCTGGCGAATACCTAGATAGAGGATGCTGTAGTGGTCCAGGCAGGATAGAGTGAGAGGCTGAACACTCATCTGGCGAATACCTAGATAGAGGATGCTGTAGTGGTCCAGGCAGGATAGAGTGAGAGGCTGAACACTCATCTGGCGAATACCTAGATAGAGGATGCTGTAGTGGTCCAGGCAGGATAGAGTGAGAGGCTGAACACTCATCTGGCGAATACCTAGATAGAGGATGCTGTAGTGGTCCAGGCAGGATAGAGTGAGAGGCTGAACACTCATCTGGCGAATACCTAGATAGAGGATGCTGTAGTGGTCCAGGCAGGATAGAGTGAGAGGCTGAACACTCATCTGGCGAATACCTAGATAGAGGATGCTGTAGTGGTCCAGGCAGGATAGAGTGAGAGGCTGAACACTCATCTGGCGAATACCTAGATAGAGGATGCTGTAGTGGTCCAGGCAGGATAGAGTGAGAGGCTGAACACTCATCTGGCGAATACCTAGATAGAGGATGCTGTAGTGGTCCAGGCAGGATAGAGTGAGAGGCTGAACACTCATCTGGCGAATACCTAGATAGAGGATGCTGTAGTGGTCCAGGCAGGATAGAGTGAGAGGCTGAACACTCATCTGGCGAATACCTAGATAGAGGATGCTGTAGTGGTCCAGGCAGGATAGAGTGAGAGGCTGAACACTCATCTGGCGAATACCTAGATAGAGGATGCTGTAGTGGTCCAGGCAGGATAGAGTGAGAGGCGGAACACTCATCTGGCGAATACCTAGATAGAGGATGCTGTAGTGGTCCAGGCAGGATAGAGTGAGAGGCTGAACACTCATCTGGCGAATACCTAGATAGAGGATGCTGTAGTGGTCTAGGCAGGATAGAGTGAGGGCTGAACACTCATCTGGCGAATACCTAGATAGAGGATGCTGTAGTGGTCCAGGCAGGATAGAGTGAGAGGCTGAACACTCATCTGGCGAATACCTAGATAGAGGATGCTGTAGTGGTCCAGGCAGGATAGAGTGAGAGGCTGAACACTCATCTGGCGAATACCTAGATAGAGGATGCTGTAGTGGTCCAGGCAGGATAGAGTGAGAGGCTGAACACTCATCTGGCGAATACCTAGATAGAGGATGCTGTAGTGGTCCAGGCAGGATAGAGTGAGAGGCTGAACACTCATCTGGCGAATACCTAGATAGAGGATGCTGTAGTGGTCCAGGCAGGATAGAGTGAGAGGCTGAACACTCATCTGGCGAATACCTAGATAGAGGATGCTGTAGTGGTCCAGGCAGGATAGAGTGAGGGCTGAACACTCATCTGGCGAATACCTAGATAGAGGATGCTGTAGTGGTCCAGGCAGGATAGAGTGAGAGGCTGAACACTCATCTGGCGAATACCTAGATAGAGGATGCTGTAGTGGTCCAGGCAGGATAGAGTGAGAGGCTGAACACTCATCTGGCGAATACCTAGATAGAGGATGCTGTAGTGGTCCAGGCAGGATAGAGTGAGAGGCTGAACACTCATCTGGCGAATACCTAGATAGAGGATGCTGTAGTGGTCCAGGCAGGATAGAGTGAGAGGCTGAACACTCATCTGGCGAATACCTAGATAGAGGATGCTGTAGTGGTCCAGGCAGGATAGAGTGAGAGGCTGAACACTCATCTGGCGAATACCTAGATAGAGGATGCTGTAGTGGTCCAGGCAGGATAGAGTGAGAGGCTGAACACTCATCTGGCGAATACCTAGATAGAGGATGCTGTAGTGGTCCAGGCAGGATAGAGTGAGAGGCTGAACACTCATCTGGCGAATACCTAGATAGAGGATGCTGTAGTGGTCCAGGCAGGATAGAGTGAGAGGCTGAACACTCATCTGGCGAATACCTAGATAGAGGATGCTGTAGTGGTCCAGGCAGGATAGAGTGAGAGGCTGAACACTCATCTGGCGAATACCTAGATAGAGGATGCTGTAGTGGTCCAGGCAGGATAGAGTGAGAGGCTGAACACTCATCTGGCGAATACCTAGATAGAGGATGCTGTAGTGGTCCAGGCAGGATAGAGTGAGAGGCTGAACACTCATCTGGCGAATACCTAGATAGAGGATGCTGTAGTGGTCCAGGCAGGATAGAGTGAGAGGCTGAACACTCATCTGGCGAATACCTAGATAGAGGATGCTGTAGTGGTCCAGGCAGGATAGAGTGAGAGGCTGAACACTCATCTGGCGAATACCTAGATAGAGGATGCTGTAGTGGTCCAGGCAGGATAGAGTGAGAGGCTGAACACTCATCTGGCGAATACCTAGATAGAGGATGCTGTAGTGGTCCAGGCAGGATAGAGTGAGAGGCTGAACACTCATCTGGCGAATACCTAGATAGAGGATGCTGTAGTGGTCCAGGCAGGATAGAGTGAGAGGCTGAACACTCATCTGGCGAATACCTAGATAGAGGATGCTGTAGTGGTCCAGGCAGGATAGAGTGAGAGGCTGAACACTCATCTGGCGAATACCTAGATAGAGGATGCTGTAGTGGTCCAGGCAGGATAGAGTGAGAGGCTGAACACTCATCTGGCGAATACCTAGATAGAGGATGCTGTAGTGGTCCAGGCAGGATAGAGTGAGAGGCTGAACACTCATCTGGCGAATACCTAGATAGAGGATGCTGTAGTGGTCCAGGCAGGATAGAGTGAGAGGCTGAACACTCATCTGGCGAATACCTAGATAGAGGATGCTGTAGTGGTCCAGGCAGGATAGAGTGAGAGGCTGAACACTCATCTGGCGAATACCTAGATAGAGGATGCTGTAGTGGTCCAGGCAGGATAGAGTGAGAGGCTGAACACTCATCTGGCGAATACCTAGATAGAGGATGCTGTAGTGGTCCAGGCAGGATAGAGTGAGAGGCTGAACACTCATCTGGCGAATACCTAGATAGAGGATGCTGTAGTGGTCCAGGCAGGATAGAGTGAGAGGCTGAACACTCATCTGGCGAATACCTAGATAGAGGATGCTGTAGTGGTCCAGGCAGGATAGAGTGAGAGGCTGAACACTCATCTGGCGAATACCTAGATAGAGGATGCTGTAGTGGTCCAGGCAGGATAGAGTGAGAGGCTGAACACTCATCTGGCGAATACCTAGATAGAGGATGCTGTAGTGGTCCAGGCAGGATAGAGTGAGAGGCTGAACACTCATCTGGCGAATACCTAGATAGAGGATGCTGTAGTGGTCCAGGCAGGATAGAGTGAGAGGCTGAACACTCATCTGGCGAATACCTAGATAGAGGATGCTGTAGTGGTCCAGGCAGGATAGAGTGAGAGGCTGAACACTCATCTGGCGAATACCTAGATAGAGGATGCTGTAGTGGTCCAGGCAGGATAGAGTGAGAGGCTGAACACTCATCTGGCGAATACCTAGATAGAGGATGCTGTAGTGGTCCAGGCAGGATAGAGTGAGAGGCTGAACACTCATCTGGCGAATACCTAGATAGAGGATGCTGTAGTGGTCCAGGCAGGATAGAGTGAGAGGCTGAACACTCATCTGGCGAATACCTAGATAGAGGATGCTGTAGTGGTCCAGGCAGGATAGAGTGAGAGGCTGAACACTCATCTGGCGAATACCTAGATAGAGGATGCTGTAGTGGTCCAGGCAGGATAGAGTGAGAGGCTGAACACTCATCTGGCGAATACCTAGATAGAGGATGCTGTAGTGGTCCAGGCAGGATAGAGTGAGAGGCTGAACACTCATCTGGCGAATACCTAGATAGAGGATGCTGTAGTGGTCCAGGCAGGATAGAGTGAGAGGCTGAACACTCATCTGGCGAATACCTAGATAGAGGATGCTGTAGTGGTCCAGGCAGGATAGAGTGAGAGGCTGAACACTCATCTGGCGAATACCTAGATAGAGGATGCTGTAGTGGTCCAGGCAGGATAGAGTGAGAGGCTGAACACTCATCTGGCGAATACCTAGATAGAGGATGCTGTAGTGGTCCAGGCAGGATAGAGTGAGAGGCTGAACACTCATCTGGCGAATACCTAGATAGAGGATGCTGTAGTGGTCCAGGCAGGATAGAGTGAGAGGCTGAACACTCATCTGGCGAATACCTAGATAGAGGATGCTGTAGTGGTCCAGGCAGGATAGAGTGAGAGGCTGAACACTCATCTGGCGAATACCTAGATAGAGGATGCTGTAGTGGTCCAGGCAGGATAGAGTGAGAGGCTGAACACTCATCTGGCGAATACCTAGATAGAGGATGCTGTAGTGGTCCAGGCAGGATAGAGTGAGAGGCTGAACACTCATCTGGCGAATACCTAGATAGAGGATGCTGTAGTGGTCCAGGCAGGATAGAGTGAGAGGCTGAACACTCATCTGGCGAATACCTAGATAGAGGATGCTGTAGTGGTCCAGGCAGGATAGAGTGAGAGGCTGAACACTCATCTGGCGAATACCTAGATAGAGGATGCTGTAGTGGTCCAGGCAGGATAGAGTGAGAGGCTGAACACTCATCTGGCGAATACCTAGATAGAGGATGCTGTAGTGGTCCAGGCAGGATAGAGTGAGAGGCTGAACACTCATCTGGCGAATACCTAGATAGAGGATGCTGTAGTGGTCCAGGCAGGATAGAGTGAGAGGCTGAACACTCATCTGGCGAATACCTAGATAGAGGATGCTGTAGTGGTCCAGGCAGGATAGAGTGAGAGGCTGAACACTCATCTGGCGAATACCTAGATAGAGGATGCTGTAGTGGTCCAGGCAGGATAGAGTGAGAGGCTGAACACTCATCTGGCGAATACCTAGATAGAGGATGCTGTAGTGGTCCAGGCAGGATAGAGTGAGAGGCTGAACACTCATCTGGCGAATACCTAGATAGAGGATGCTGTAGTGGTCCAGGCAGGATAGAGTGAGAGGCTGAACACTCATCTGGCGAATACCTAGATAGAGGATGCTGTAGTGGTCCAGGCAGGATAGAGTGAGAGGCTGAACACTCATCTGGCGAATACCTAGATAGAGGATGCTGTAGTGGTCCAGGCAGGATAGAGTGAGAGGCTGAACACTCATCTGGCGAATACCTAGATAGAGGATGCTGTAGTGGTCCAGGCAGGATAGAGTGAGAGGCTGAACACTCATCTGGCGAATACCTAGATAGAGGATGCTGTAGTGGTCCAGGCAGGATAGAGTGAGAGGCTGAACACTCATCTGGCGAATACCTAGATAGAGGATGCTGTAGTGGTCCAGGCAGGATAGAGTGAGAGGCTGAACACTCATCTGGCGAATACCTAGATAGAGGATGCTGTAGTGGTCCAGGCAGGATAGAGTGAGAGGCTGAACACTCATCTGGCGAATACCTAGATAGAGGATGCTGTAGTGGTCCAGGCAGGATAGAGTGAGAGGCTGAACACTCATCTGGCGAATACCTAGATAGAGGATGCTGTAGTGGTCCAGGCAGGATAGAGTGAGAGGCTGAACACTCATCTGGCGAATACCTAGATAGAGGATGCTGTAGTGGTCCAGGCAGGATAGAGTGAGAGGCTGAACACTCATCTGGCGAATACCTAGATAGAGGATGCTGTAGTGGTCCAGGCAGGATAGAGTGAGAGGCTGAACACTCATCTGGCGAATACCTAGATAGAGGATGCTGTAGTGGTCCAGGCAGGATAGAGTGAGAGGCTGAACACTCATCTGGCGAATACCTAGATAGAGGATGCTGTAGTGGTCCAGGCAGGATAGAGTGAGAGGCTGAACACTCATCTGGCGAATACCTAGATAGAGGATGCTGTAGTGGTCCAGGCAGGATAGAGTGAGAGGCTGAACACTCATCTGGCGAATACCTAGATAGAGGATGCTGTAGTGGTCCAGGCAGGATAGAGTGAGAGGCTGAACACTCATCTGGCGAATACCTAGATAGAGGATGCTGTAGTGGTCCAGGCAGGATAGAGTGAGAGGCTGAACACTCATCTGGCGAATACCTAGATAGAGGATGCTGTAGTGGTCCAGGCAGGATAGAGTGAGAGGCTGAACACTCATCTGGCGAATACCTAGATAGAGGATGCTGTAGTGGTCCAGGCAGGATAGAGTGAGAGGCTGAACACTCATCTGGCGAATACCTAGATAGAGGATGCTGTAGTGGTCCAGGCAGGATAGAGTGAGAGGCTGAACACTCATCTGGCGAATACCTAGATAGAGGATGCTGTAGTGGTCCAGGCAGGATAGAGTGAGAGGCTGAACACTCATCTGGCGAATACCTAGATAGAGGATGCTGTAGTGGTCCAGGCAGGATAGAGTGAGAGGCTGAACACTCATCTGGCGAATACCTAGATAGAGGATGCTGTAGTGGTCCAGGCAGGATAGAGTGAGAGGCTGAACACTCATCTGGCGAATACCTAGATAGAGGATGCTGTAGTGGTCCAGGCAGGATAGAGTGAGAGGCTGAACACTCATCTGGCGAATACCTAGATAGAGGATGCTGTAGTGGTCCAGGCAGGATAGAGTGAGAGGCTGAACACTCATCTGGCGAATACCTAGATAGAGGATGCTGTAGTGGTCCAGGCAGGATAGAGTGAGAGGCTGAACACTCATCTGGCGAATACCTAGATAGAGGATGCTGTAGTGGTCCAGGCAGGATAGAGTGAGAGGCTGAACACTCATCTGGCGAATACCTAGATAGAGGATGCTGTAGTGGTCCAGGCAGGATAGAGTGAGAGGCTGAACACTCATCTGGCGAATACCTAGATAGAGGATGCTGTAGTGGTCCAGGCAGGATAGAGTGAGAGGCTGAACACTCATCTGGCGAATACCTAGATAGAGGATGCTGTAGTGGTCCAGGCAGGATAGAGTGAGAGGCTGAACACTCATCTGGCGAATACCTAGATAGAGGATGCTGTAGTGGTCCAGGCAGGATAGAGTGAGAGGCTGAACACTCATCTGGCGAATACCTAGATAGAGGATGCTGTAGTGGTCCAGGCAGGATAGAGTGAGAGGCTGAACACTCATCTGGCGAATACCTAGATAGAGGATGCTGTAGTGGTCCAGGCAGGATAGAGTGAGAGGCTGAACACTCATCTGGCGAATACCTAGATAGAGGATGCTGTAGTGGTCCAGGCAGGATAGAGTGAGAGGCTGAACACTCATCTGGCGAATACCTAGATAGAGGATGCTGTAGTGGTCCAGGCAGGATAGAGTGAGAGGCTGAACACTCATCTGGCGAATACCTAGATAGAGGATGCTGTAGTGGTCCAGGCAGGATAGAGTGAGAGGCTGAACACTCATCTGGCGAATACCTAGATAGAGGATGCTGTAGTGGTCCAGGCAGGATAGAGTGAGAGGCTGAACACTCATCTGGCGAATACCTAGATAGAGGATGCTGTAGTGGTCCAGGCAGGATAGAGTGAGGCTGAACACTCATCTGGCGAATACCTAGATAGAGGATGCTGTAGTGGTCCAGGCAGGATAGAGTGAGAGGCTGAACACTCATCTGGCGAATACCTAGATAGAGGATGCTGTAGTGGTCCAGGCAGGATAGAGTGAGAGGCTGAACACTCATCTGGCGAATACCTAGATAGAGGATGCTGTAGTGGTCCAGGCAGGATAGAGTGAGAGGCTGAACACTCATCTGGCGAATACCTAGATAGAGGATGCTGTAGTGGTCCAGGCAGGATAGAGTGAGAGGCTGAACACTCATCTGGCGAATACCTAGATAGAGGATGCTGTAGTGGTCCAGGCAGGATAGAGTGAGAGGCTGAACACTCATCTGGCGAATACCTAGATAGAGGATGCTGTAGTGGTCCAGGCAGGATAGAGTGAGAGGCTGAACACTCATCTGGCGAATACCTAGATAGAGGATGCTGTAGTGGTCCAGGCAGGATAGAGTGAGAGGCTGAACACTCATCTGGCGAATACCTAGATAGAGGATGCTGTAGTGGTCCAGGCAGGATAGAGTGAGAGGCTGAACACTCATCTGGCGAATACCTAGATAGAGGATGCTGTAGTGGTCCAGGCAGGATAGAGTGAGAGGCTGAACACTCATCTGGCGAATACCTAGATAGAGGATGCTGTAGTGGTCCAGGCAGGATAGAGTGAGAGGCTGAACACTCATCTGGCGAATACCTAGATAGAGGATGCTGTAGTGGTCCAGGCAGGATAGAGTGAGAGGCTGAACACTCATCTGGCGAATACCTAGATAGAGGATGCTGTAGTGGTCCAGGCAGGATAGAGTGAGAGGCTGAACACTCATCTGGCGAATACCTAGATAGAGGATGCTGTAGTGGTCCAGGCAGGATAGAGTGAGAGGCTGAACACTCATCTGGCGAATACCTAGATAGAGGATGCTGTAGTGGTCCAGGCAGGATAGAGTGAGAGGCTGAACACTCATCTGGCGAATACCTAGATAGAGGATGCTGTAGTGGTCCAGGCAGGATAGAGTGAGAGGCTGAACACTCATCTGGCGAATACCTAGATAGAGGATGCTGTAGTGGTCCAGGCAGGATAGAGTGAGAGGCTGAACACTCATCTGGCGAATACCTAGATAGAGGATGCTGTAGTGGTCCAGGCAGGATAGAGTGAGAGGCTGAACACTCATCTGGCGAATACCTAGATAGAGGATGCTGTAGTGGTCCAGGCAGGATAGAGTGAGAGGCTGAACACTCATCTGGCGAATACCTAGATAGAGGATGCTGTAGTGGTCCAGGCAGGATAGAGTGAGAGGCTGAACACTCATCTGGCGAATACCTAGATAGAGGATGCTGTAGTGGTCCAGGCAGGATAGAGTGAGAGGCTGAACACTCATCTGGCGAATACCTAGATAGAGGATGCTGTAGTGGTCCAGGCAGGATAGAGTGAGAGGCTGAACACTCATCTGGCGAATACCTAGATAGAGGATGCTGTAGTGGTCCAGGCAGGATAGAGTGAGAGGCTGAACACTCATCTGGCGAATACCTAGATAGAGGATGCTGTAGTGGTCCAGGCAGGATAGAGTGAGAGGCTGAACACTCATCTGGCGAATACCTAGATAGAGGATGCTGTAGTGGTCCAGGCAGGATAGAGTGAGAGGCTGAACACTCATCTGGCGAATACCTAGATAGAGGATGCTGTAGTGGTCCAGGCAGGATAGAGTGAGAGGCTGAACACTCATCTGGCGAATACCTAGATAGAGGATGCTGTAGTGGTCCAGGCAGGATAGAGTGAGAGGCTGAACACTCATCTGGCGAATACCTAGATAGAGGATGCTGTAGTGGTCCAGGCAGGATAGAGTGAGAGGCTGAACACTCATCTGGCGAATACCTAGATAGAGGATGCTGTAGTGGTCCAGGCAGGATAGAGTGAGAGGCTGAACACTCATCTGGCGAATACCTAGATAGAGGATGCTGTAGTGGTCCAGGCAGGATAGAGTGAGAGGCTGAACACTCATCTGGCGAATACCTAGATAGAGGATGCTGTAGTGGTCCAGGCAGGATAGAGTGAGAGGCTGAACACTCATCTGGCGAATACCTAGATAGAGGATGCTGTAGTGGTCCAGGCAGGATAGAGTGAGAGGCTGAACACTCATCTGGCGAATACCTAGATAGAGGATGCTGTAGTGGTCCAGGCAGGATAGAGTGAGAGGCTGAACACTCATCTGGCGAATACCTAGATAGAGGATGCTGTAGTGGTCCAGGCAGGATAGAGTGAGAGGCTGAACACTCATCTGGCGAATACCTAGATAGAGGATGCTGTAGTGGTCCAGGCAGGATAGAGTGAGAGGCTGAACACTCATCTGGCGAATACCTAGATAGAGGATGCTGTAGTGGTCCAGGCAGGATAGAGTGAGAGGCTGAACACTCATCTGGCGAATACCTAGATAGAGGATGCTGTAGTGGTCCAGGCAGGATAGAGTGAGAGGCTGAACACTCATCTGGCGAATACCTAGATAGAGGATGCTGTAGTGGTCCAGGCAGGATAGAGTGAGAGGCTGAACACTCATCTGGCGAATACCTAGATAGAGGATGCTGTAGTGGTCCAGGCAGGATAGAGTGAGAGGCTGAACACTCATCTGGCGAATACCTAGATAGAGGATGCTGTAGTGGTCCAGGCAGGATAGAGTGAGAGGCTGAACACTCATCTGGCGAATACCTAGATAGAGGATGCTGTAGTGGTCCAGGCAGGATAGAGTGAGAGGCTGAACACTCATCTGGCGAATACCTAGATAGAGGATGCTGTAGTGGTCCAGGCAGGATAGAGTGAGAGGCTGAACACTCATCTGGCGAATACCTAGATAGAGGATGCTGTAGTGGTCCAGGCAGGATAGAGTGAGAGGCTGAACACTCATCTGGCGAATACCTAGATAGAGGATGCTGTAGTGGTCCAGGCAGGATAGAGTGAGAGGCTGAACACTCATCTGGCGAATACCTAGATAGAGGATGCTGTAGTGGTCCAGGCAGGATAGAGTGAGAGGCTGAACACTCATCTGGCGAATACCTAGATAGAGGATGCTGTAGTGGTCCAGGCAGGATAGAGTGAGAGGCTGAACACTCATCTGGCGAATACCTAGATAGAGGATGCTGTAGTGGTCCAGGCAGGATAGAGTGAGAGGCTGAACACTCATCTGGCGAATACCTAGATAGAGGATGCTGTAGTGGTCCAGGCAGGATAGAGTGAGAGGCTGAACACTCATCTGGCGAATACCTAGATAGAGGATGCTGTAGTGGTCCAGGCAGGATAGAGTGAGAGGCTGAACACTCATCTGGCGAATACCTAGATAGAGGATGCTGTAGTGGTCCAGGCAGGATAGAGTGAGAGGCTGAACACTCATCTGGCGAATACCTAGATAGAGGATGCTGTAGTGGTCCAGGCAGGATAGAGTGAGAGGCTGAACACTCATCTGGCGAATACCTAGATAGAGGATGCTGTAGTGGTCCAGGCAGGATAGAGTGAGAGGCTGAACACTCATCTGGCGAATACCTAGATAGAGGATGCTGTAGTGGTCCAGGCAGGATAGAGTGAGAGGCTGAACACTCATCTGGCGAATACCTAGATAGAGGATGCTGTAGTGGTCCAGGCAGGATAGAGTGAGAGGCTGAACACTCATCTGGCGAATACCTAGATAGAGGATGCTGTAGTGGTCCAGGCAGGATAGAGTGAGAGGCTGAACACTCATCTGGCGAATACCTAGATAGAGGATGCTGTAGTGGTCCAGGCAGGATAGAGTGAGAGGCTGAACACTCATCTGGCGAATACCTAGATAGAGGATGCTGTAGTGGTCCAGGCAGGATAGAGTGAGAGGCTGAACACTCATCTGGCGAATACCTAGATAGAGGATGCTGTAGTGGTCCAGGCAGGATAGAGTGAGAGGCTGAACACTCATCTGGCGAATACCTAGATAGAGGATGCTGTAGTGGTCCAGGCAGGATAGAGTGAGAGGCTGAACACTCATCTGGCGAATACCTAGATAGAGGATGCTGTAGTGGTCCAGGCAGGATAGAGTGAGAGGCTGAACACTCATCTGGCGAATACCTAGATAGAGGATGCTGTAGTGGTCCAGGCAGGATAGAGTGAGAGGCTGAACACTCATCTGGCGAATACCTAGATAGAGGATGCTGTAGTGGTCCAGGCAGGATAGAGTGAGAGGCTGAACACTCATCTGGCGAATACCTAGATAGAGGATGCTGTAGTGGTCCAGGCAGGATAGAGTGAGAGGCTGAACACTCATCTGGCGAATACCTAGATAGAGGATGCTGTAGTGGTCCAGGCAGGATAGAGTGAGAGGCTGAACACTCATCTGGCGAATACCTAGATAGAGGATGCTGTAGTGGTCCAGGCAGGATAGAGTGAGAGGCTGAACACTCATCTGGCGAATACCTAGATAGAGGATGCTGTAGTGGTCCAGGCAGGATAGAGTGAGAGGCTGAACACTCATCTGGCGAATACCTAGATAGAGGATGCTGTAGTGGTCCAGGCAGGATAGAGTGAGAGGCTGAACACTCATCTGGCGAATACCTAGATAGAGGATGCTGTAGTGGTCCAGGCAGGATAGAGTGAGAGGCTGAACACTCATCTGGCGAATACCTAGATAGAGGATGCTGTAGTGGTCCAGGCAGGATAGAGTGAGAGGCTGAACACTCATCTGGCGAATACCTAGATAGAGGATGCTGTAGTGGTCCAGGCAGGATAGAGTGAGAGGCTGAACACTCATCTGGCGAATACCTAGATAGAGGATGCTGTAGTGGTCCAGGCAGGATAGAGTGAGAGGCTGAACACTCATCTGGCGAATACCTAGATAGAGGATGCTGTAGTGGTCCAGGCAGGATAGAGTGAGAGGCTGAACACTCATCTGGCGAATACCTAGATAGAGGATGCTGTAGTGGTCCAGGCAGGATAGAGTGAGAGGCTGAACACTCATCTGGCGAATACCTAGATAGAGGATGCTGTAGTGGTCCAGGCAGGATAGAGTGAGAGGCTGAACACTCATCTGGCGAATACCTAGATAGAGGATGCTGTAGTGGTCCAGGCAGGATAGAGTGAGAGGCTGAACACTCATCTGGCGAATACCTAGATAGAGGATGCTGTAGTGGTCCAGGCAGGATAGAGTGAGAGGCTGAACACTCATCTGGCGAATACCTAGATAGAGGATGCTGTAGTGGTCCAGGCAGGATAGAGTGAGAGGCTGAACACTCATCTGGCGAATACCTAGATAGAGGATGCTGTAGTGGTCCAGGCAGGATAGAGTGAGAGGCTGAACACTCATCTGGCGAATACCTAGATAGAGGATGCTGTAGTGGTCCAGGCAGGATAGAGTGAGAGGCTGAACACTCATCTGGCGAATACCTAGATAGAGGATGCTGTAGTGGTCCAGGCAGGATAGAGTGAGAGGCTGAACACTCATCTGGCGAATACCTAGATAGAGGATGCTGTAGTGGTCCAGGCAGGATAGAGTGAGAGGCTGAACACTCATCTGGCGAATACCTAGATAGAGGATGCTGTAGTGGTCCAGGCAGGATAGAGTGAGAGGCTGAACACTCATCTGGCGAATACCTAGATAGAGGATGCTGTAGTGGTCCAGGCAGGATAGAGTGAGAGGCTGAACACTCATCTGGCGAATACCTAGATAGAGGATGCTGTAGTGGTCCAGGCAGGATAGAGTGAGAGGCTGAACACTCATCTGGCGAATACCTAGATAGAGGATGCTGTAGTGGTCCAGGCAGGATAGAGTGAGAGGCTGAACACTCATCTGGCGAATACCTAGATAGAGGATGCTGTAGTGGTCCAGGCAGGATAGAGTGAGAGGCTGAACACTCATCTGGCGAATACCTAGATAGAGGATGCTGTAGTGGTCCAGGCAGGATAGAGTGAGAGGCTGAACACTCATCTGGCGAATACCTAGATAGAGGATGCTGTAGTGGTCCAGGCAGGATAGAGTGAGAGGCTGAACACTCATCTGGCGAATACCTAGATAGAGGATGCTGTAGTGGTCCAGGCAGGATAGAGTGAGAGGCTGAACACTCATCTGGCGAATACCTAGATAGAGGATGCTGTAGTGGTCCAGGCAGGATAGAGTGAGAGGCTGAACACTCATCTGGCGAATACCTAGATAGAGGATGCTGTAGTGGTCCAGGCAGGATAGAGTGAGAGGCTGAACACTCATCTGGCGAATACCTAGATAGAGGATGCTGTAGTGGTCCAGGCAGGATAGAGTGAGAGGCTGAACACTCATCTGGCGAATACCTAGATAGAGGATGCTGTAGTGGTCCAGGCAGGATAGAGTGAGAGGCTGAACACTCATCTGGCGAATACCTAGATAGAGGATGCTGTAGTGGTCCAGGCAGGATAGAGTGAGAGGCTGAACACTCATCTGGCGAATACCTAGATAGAGGATGCTGTAGTGGTCCAGGCAGGATAGAGTGAGAGGCTGAACACTCATCTGGCGAATACCTAGATAGAGGATGCTGTAGTGGTCCAGGCAGGATAGAGTGAGAGGCTGAACACTCATCTGGCGAATACCTAGATAGAGGATGCTGTAGTGGTCCAGGCAGGATAGAGTGAGAGGCTGAACACTCATCTGGCGAATACCTAGATAGAGGATGCTGTAGTGGTCCAGGCAGGATAGAGTGAGAGGCTGAACACTCATCTGGCGAATACCTAGATAGAGGATGCTGTAGTGGTCCAGGCAGGATAGAGTGAGAGGCTGAACACTCATCTGGCGAATACCTAGATAGAGGATGCTGTAGTGGTCCAGGCAGGATAGAGTGAGAGGCTGAACACTCATCTGGCGAATACCTAGATAGAGGATGCTGTAGTGGTCCAGGCAGGATAGAGTGAGAGGCTGAACACTCATCTGGCGAATACCTAGATAGAGGATGCTGTAGTGGTCCAGGCAGGATAGAGTGAGAGGCTGAACACTCATCTGGCGAATACCTAGATAGAGGATGCTGTAGTGGTCCAGGCAGGATAGAGTGAGAGGCTGAACACTCATCTGGCGAATACCTAGATAGAGGATGCTGTAGTGGTCCAGGCAGGATAGAGTGAGAGGCTGAACACTCATCTGGCGAATACCTAGATAGAGGATGCTGTAGTGGTCCAGGCAGGATAGAGTGAGAGGCTGAACACTCATCTGGCGAATACCTAGATAGAGGATGCTGTAGTGGTCCAGGCAGGATAGAGTGAGAGGCTGAACACTCATCTGGCGAATACCTAGATAGAGGATGCTGTAGTGGTCCAGGCAGGATAGAGTGAGAGGCTGAACACTCATCTGGCGAATACCTAGATAGAGGATGCTGTAGTGGTCCAGGCAGGATAGAGTGAGAGGCTGAACACTCATCTGGCGAATACCTAGATAGAGGATGCTGTAGTGGTCCAGGCAGGATAGAGTGAGAGGCTGAACACTCATCTGGCGAATACCTAGATAGAGGATGCTGTAGTGGTCCAGGCAGGATAGAGTGAGAGGCTGAACACTCATCTGGCGAATACCTAGATAGAGGATGCTGTAGTGGTCCAGGCAGGATAGAGTGAGAGGCTGAACACTCATCTGGCGAATACCTAGATAGAGGATGCTGTAGTGGTCCAGGCAGGATAGAGTGAGAGGCTGAACACTCATCTGGCGAATACCTAGATAGAGGATGCTGTAGTGGTCCAGGCAGGATAGAGTGAGAGGCTGAACACTCATCTGGCGAATACCTAGATAGAGGATGCTGTAGTGGTCCAGGCAGGATAGAGTGAGAGGCTGAACACTCATCTGGCGAATACCTAGATAGAGGATGCTGTAGTGGTCCAGGCAGGATAGAGTGAGAGGCTGAACACTCATCTGGCGAATACCTAGATAGAGGATGCTGTAGTGGTCCAGGCAGGATAGAGTGAGAGGCTGAACACTCATCTGGCGAATACCTAGATAGAGGATGCTGTAGTGGTCCAGGCAGGATAGAGTGAGAGGCTGAACACTCATCTGGCGAATACCTAGATAGAGGATGCTGTAGTGGTCCAGGCAGGATAGAGTGAGAGGCTGAACACTCATCTGGCGAATACCTAGATAGAGGATGCTGTAGTGGTCCAGGCAGGATAGAGTGAGAGGCTGAACACTCATCTGGCGAATACCTAGATAGAGGATGCTGTAGTGGTCCAGGCAGGATAGAGTGAGAGGCTGAACACTCATCTGGCGAATACCTAGATAGAGGATGCTGTAGTGGTCCAGGCAGGATAGAGTGAGAGGCTGAACACTCATCTGGCGAATACCTAGATAGAGGATGCTGTAGTGGTCCAGGCAGGATAGAGTGAGAGGCTGAACACTCATCTGGCGAATACCTAGATAGAGGATGCTGTAGTGGTCCAGGCAGGATAGAGTGAGAGGCTGAACACTCATCTGGCGAATACCTAGATAGAGGATGCTGTAGTGGTCCAGGCAGGATAGAGTGAGAGGCTGAACACTCATCTGGCGAATACCTAGATAGAGGATGCTGTAGTGGTCCAGGCAGGATAGAGTGAGAGGCTGAACACTCATCTGGCGAATACCTAGATAGAGGATGCTGTAGTGGTCCAGGCAGGATAGAGTGAGAGGCTGAACACTCATCTGGCGAATACCTAGATAGAGGATGCTGTAGTGGTCCAGGCAGGATAGAGTGAGAGGCTGAACACTCATCTGGCGAATACCTAGATAGAGGATGCTGTAGTGGTCCAGGCAGGATAGAGTGAGAGGCTGAACACTCATCTGGCGAATACCTAGATAGAGGATGCTGTAGTGGTCCAGGCAGGATAGAGTGAGAGGCTGAACACTCATCTGGCGAATACCTAGATAGAGGATGCTGTAGTGGTCCAGGCAGGATAGAGTGAGAGGCTGAACACTCATCTGGCGAATACCTAGATAGAGGATGCTGTAGTGGTCCAGGCAGGATAGAGTGAGAGGCTGAACACTCATCTGGCGAATACCTAGATAGAGGATGCTGTAGTGGTCCAGGCAGGATAGAGTGAGAGGCTGAACACTCATCTGGCGAATACCTAGATAGAGGATGCTGTAGTGGTCCAGGCAGGATAGAGTGAGAGGCTGAACACTCATCTGGCGAATACCTAGATAGAGGATGCTGTAGTGGTCCAGGCAGGATAGAGTGAGAGGCTGAACACTCATCTGGCGAATACCTAGATAGAGGATGCTGTAGTGGTCCAGGCAGGATAGAGTGAGAGGCTGAACACTCATCTGGCGAATACCTAGATAGAGGATGCTGTAGTGGTCCAGGCAGGATAGAGTGAGAGGCTGAACACTCATCTGGCGAATACCTAGATAGAGGATGCTGTAGTGGTCCAGGCAGGATAGAGTGAGAGGCTGAACACTCATCTGGCGAATACCTAGATAGAGGATGCTGTAGTGGTCCAGGCAGGATAGAGTGAGAGGCTGAACACTCATCTGGCGAATACCTAGATAGAGGATGCTGTAGTGGTCCAGGCAGGATAGAGTGAGAGGCTGAACACTCATCTGGCGAATACCTAGATAGAGGATGCTGTAGTGGTCCAGGCAGGATAGAGTGAGAGGCTGAACACTCATCTGGCGAATACCTAGATAGAGGATGCTGTAGTGGTCCAGGCAGGATAGAGTGAGAGGCTGAACACTCATCTGGCGAATACCTAGATAGAGGATGCTGTAGTGGTCCAGGCAGGATAGAGTGAGAGGCTGAACACTCATCTGGCGAATACCTAGATAGAGGATGCTGTAGTGGTCCAGGCAGGATAGAGTGAGAGGCTGAACACTCATCTGGCGAATACCTAGATAGAGGATGCTGTAGTGGTCCAGGCAGGATAGAGTGAGAGGCTGAACACTCATCTGGCGAATACCTAGATAGAGGATGCTGTAGTGGTCCAGGCAGGATAGAGTGAGAGGCTGAACACTCATCTGGCGAATACCTAGATAGAGGATGCTGTAGTGGTCCAGGCAGGATAGAGTGAGAGGCTGAACACTCATCTGGCGAATACCTAGATAGAGGATGCTGTAGTGGTCCAGGCAGGATAGAGTGAGAGGCTGAACACTCATCTGGCGAATACCTAGATAGAGGATGCTGTAGTGGTCCAGGCAGGATAGAGTGAGAGGCTGAACACTCATCTGGCGAATACCTAGATAGAGGATGCTGTAGTGGTCCAGGCAGGATAGAGTGAGAGGCTGAACACTCATCTGGCGAATACCTAGATAGAGGATGCTGTAGTGGTCCAGGCAGGATAGAGTGAGAGGCTGAACACTCATCTGGCGAATACCTAGATAGAGGATGCTGTAGTGGTCCAGGCAGGATAGAGTGAGAGGCTGAACACTCATCTGGCGAATACCTAGATAGAGGATGCTGTAGTGGTCCAGGCAGGATAGAGTGAGAGGCTGAACACTCATCTGGCGAATACCTAGATAGAGGATGCTGTAGTGGTCCAGGCAGGATAGAGTGAGAGGCTGAACACTCATCTGGCGAATACCTAGATAGAGGATGCTGTAGTGGTCCAGGCAGGATAGAGTGAGAGGCTGAACACTCATCTGGCGAATACCTAGATAGAGGATGCTGTAGTGGTCCAGGCAGGATAGAGTGAGAGGCTGAACACTCATCTGGCGAATACCTAGATAGAGGATGCTGTAGTGGTCCAGGCAGGATAGAGTGAGAGGCTGAACACTCATCTGGCGAATACCTAGATAGAGGATGCTGTAGTGGTCCAGGCAGGATAGAGTGAGAGGCTGAACACTCATCTGGCGAATACCTAGATAGAGGATGCTGTAGTGGTCCAGGCAGGATAGAGTGAGAGGCTGAACACTCATCTGGCGAATACCTAGATAGAGGATGCTGTAGTGGTCCAGGCAGGATAGAGTGAGAGGCTGAACACTCATCTGGCGAATACCTAGATAGAGGATGCTGTAGTGGTCCAGGCAGGATAGAGTGAGAGGCTGAACACTCATCTGGCGAATACCTAGATAGAGGATGCTGTAGTGGTCCAGGCAGGATAGAGTGAGAGGCTGAACACTCATCTGGCGAATACCTAGATAGAGGATGCTGTAGTGGTCCAGGCAGGATAGAGTGAGAGGCTGAACACTCATCTGGCGAATACCTAGATAGAGGATGCTGTAGTGGTCCAGGCAGGATAGAGTGAGAGGCTGAACACTCATCTGGCGAATACCTAGATAGAGGATGCTGTAGTGGTCCAGGCAGGATAGAGTGAGAGGCTGAACACTCATCTGGCGAATACCTAGATAGAGGATGCTGTAGTGGTCCAGGCAGGATAGAGTGAGAGGCTGAACACTCATCTGGCGAATACCTAGATAGAGGATGCTGTAGTGGTCCAGGCAGGATAGAGTGAGAGGCTGAACACTCATCTGGCGAATACCTAGATAGAGGATGCTGTAGTGGTCCAGGCAGGATAGAGTGAGAGGCTGAACACTCATCTGGCGAATACCTAGATAGAGGATGCTGTAGTGGTCCAGGCAGGATAGAGTGAGAGGCTGAACACTCATCTGGCGAATACCTAGATAGAGGATGCTGTAGTGGTCCAGGCAGGATAGAGTGAGAGGCTGAACACTCATCTGGCGAATACCTAGATAGAGGATGCTGTAGTGGTCCAGGCAGGATAGAGTGAGAGGCTGAACACTCATCTGGCGAATACCTAGATAGAGGATGCTGTAGTGGTCCAGGCAGGATAGAGTGAGAGGCTGAACACTCATCTGGCGAATACCTAGATAGAGGATGCTGTAGTGGTCCAGGCAGGATAGAGTGAGAGGCTGAACACTCATCTGGCGAATACCTAGATAGAGGATGCTGTAGTGGTCCAGGCAGGATAGAGTGAGAGGCTGAACACTCATCTGGCGAATACCTAGATAGAGGATGCTGTAGTGGTCCAGGCAGGATAGAGTGAGAGGCTGAACACTCATCTGGCGAATACCTAGATAGAGGATGCTGTAGTGGTCCAGGCAGGATAGAGTGAGAGGCTGAACACTCATCTGGCGAATACCTAGATAGAGGATGCTGTAGTGGTCCAGGCAGGATAGAGTGAGAGGCTGAACACTCATCTGGCGAATACCTAGATAGAGGATGCTGTAGTGGTCCAGGCAGGATAGAGTGAGAGGCTGAACACTCATCTGGCGAATACCTAGATAGAGGATGCTGTAGTGGTCCAGGCAGGATAGAGTGAGAGGCTGAACACTCATCTGGCGAATACCTAGATAGAGGATGCTGTAGTGGTCCAGGCAGGATAGAGTGAGAGGCTGAACACTCATCTGGCGAATACCTAGATAGAGGATGCTGTAGTGGTCCAGGCAGGATAGAGTGAGAGGCTGAACACTCATCTGGCGAATACCTAGATAGAGGATGCTGTAGTGGTCCAGGCAGGATAGAGTGAGAGGCTGAACACTCATCTGGCGAATACCTAGATAGAGGATGCTGTAGTGGTCCAGGCAGGATAGAGTGAGAGGCTGAACACTCATCTGGCGAATACCTAGATAGAGGATGCTGTAGTGGTCCAGGCAGGATAGAGTGAGAGGCTGAACACTCATCTGGCGAATACCTAGATAGAGGATGCTGTAGTGGTCCAGGCAGGATAGAGTGAGAGGCTGAACACTCATCTGGCGAATACCTAGATAGAGGATGCTGTAGTGGTCCAGGCAGGATAGAGTGAGAGGCTGAACACTCATCTGGCGAATACCTAGATAGAGGATGCTGTAGTGGTCCAGGCAGGATAGAGTGAGAGGCTGAACACTCATCTGGCGAATACCTAGATAGAGGATGCTGTAGTGGTCCAGGCAGGATAGAGTGAGAGGCTGAACACTCATCTGGCGAATACCTAGATAGAGGATGCTGTAGTGGTCCAGGCAGGATAGAGTGAGAGGCTGAACACTCATCTGGCGAATACCTAGATAGAGGATGCTGTAGTGGTCCAGGCAGGATAGAGTGAGAGGCTGAACACTCATCTGGCGAATACCTAGATAGAGGATGCTGTAGTGGTCCAGGCAGGATAGAGTGAGAGGCTGAACACTCATCTGGCGAATACCTAGATAGAGGATGCTGTAGTGGTCCAGGCAGGATAGAGTGAGAGGCTGAACACTCATCTGGCGAATACCTAGATAGAGGATGCTGTAGTGGTCCAGGCAGGATAGAGTGAGAGGCTGAACACTCATCTGGCGAATACCTAGATAGAGGATGCTGTAGTGGTCCAGGCAGGATAGAGTGAGAGGCTGAACACTCATCTGGCGAATACCTAGATAGAGGATGCTGTAGTGGTCCAGGCAGGATAGAGTGAGAGGCTGAACACTCATCTGGCGAATACCTAGATAGAGGATGCTGTAGTGGTCCAGGCAGGATAGAGTGAGAGGCTGAACACTCATCTGGCGAATACCTAGATAGAGGATGCTGTAGTGGTCCAGGCAGGATAGAGTGAGAGGCTGAACACTCATCTGGCGAATACCTAGATAGAGGATGCTGTAGTGGTCCAGGCAGGATAGAGTGAGAGGCTGAACACTCATCTGGCGAATACCTAGATAGAGGATGCTGTAGTGGTCCAGGCAGGATAGAGTGAGAGGCTGAACACTCATCTGGCGAATACCTAGATAGAGGATGCTGTAGTGGTCCAGGCAGGATAGAGTGAGAGGCTGAACACTCATCTGGCGAATACCTAGATAGAGGATGCTGTAGTGGTCCAGGCAGGATAGAGTGAGAGGCTGAACACTCATCTGGCGAATACCTAGATAGAGGATGCTGTAGTGGTCCAGGCAGGATAGAGTGAGAGGCTGAACACTCATCTGGCGAATACCTAGATAGAGGATGCTGTAGTGGTCCAGGCAGGATAGAGTGAGAGGCTGAACACTCATCTGGCGAATACCTAGATAGAGGATGCTGTAGTGGTCCAGGCAGGATAGAGTGAGAGGCTGAACACTCATCTGGCGAATACCTAGATAGAGGATGCTGTAGTGGTCCAGGCAGGATAGAGTGAGAGGCTGAACACTCATCTGGCGAATACCTAGATAGAGGATGCTGTAGTGGTCCAGGCAGGATAGAGTGAGAGGCTGAACACTCATCTGGCGAATACCTAGATAGAGGATGCTGTAGTGGTCCAGGCAGGATAGAGTGAGAGGCTGAACACTCATCTGGCGAATACCTAGATAGAGGATGCTGTAGTGGTCCAGGCAGGATAGAGTGAGAGGCTGAACACTCATCTGGCGAATACCTAGATAGAGGATGCTGTAGTGGTCCAGGCAGGATAGAGTGAGAGGCTGAACACTCATCTGGCGAATACCTAGATAGAGGATGCTGTAGTGGTCCAGGCAGGATAGAGTGAGAGGCTGAACACTCATCTGGCGAATACCTAGATAGAGGATGCTGTAGTGGTCCAGGCAGGATAGAGTGAGAGGCTGAACACTCATCTGGCGAATACCTAGATAGAGGATGCTGTAGTGGTCCAGGCAGGATAGAGTGAGAGGCTGAACACTCATCTGGCGAATACCTAGATAGAGGATGCTGTAGTGGTCCAGGCAGGATAGAGTGAGAGGCTGAACACTCATCTGGCGAATACCTAGATAGAGGATGCTGTAGTGGTCCAGGCAGGATAGAGTGAGAGGCTGAACACTCATCTGGCGAATACCTAGATAGAGGATGCTGTAGTGGTCCAGGCAGGATAGAGTGAGAGGCTGAACACTCATCTGGCGAATACCTAGATAGAGGATGCTGTAGTGGTCCAGGCAGGATAGAGTGAGAGGCTGAACACTCATCTGGCGAATACCTAGATAGAGGATGCTGTAGTGGTCCAGGCAGGATAGAGTGAGAGGCTGAACACTCATCTGGCGAATACCTAGATAGAGGATGCTGTAGTGGTCCAGGCAGGATAGAGTGAGAGGCTGAACACTCATCTGGCGAATACCTAGATAGAGGATGCTGTAGTGGTCCAGGCAGGATAGAGTGAGAGGCTGAACACTCATCTGGCGAATACCTAGATAGAGGATGCTGTAGTGGTCCAGGCAGGATAGAGTGAGAGGCTGAACACTCATCTGGCGAATACCTAGATAGAGGATGCTGTAGTGGTCCAGGCAGGATAGAGTGAGAGGCTGAACACTCATCTGGCGAATACCTAGATAGAGGATGCTGTAGTGGTCCAGGCAGGATAGAGTGAGAGGCTGAACACTCATCTGGCGAATACCTAGATAGAGGATGCTGTAGTGGTCCAGGCAGGATAGAGTGAGAGGCTGAACACTCATCTGGCGAATACCTAGATAGAGGATGCTGTAGTGGTCCAGGCAGGATAGAGTGAGAGGCTGAACACTCATCTGGCGAATACCTAGATAGAGGATGCTGTAGTGGTCCAGGCAGGATAGAGTGAGAGGCTGAACACTCATCTGGCGAATACCTAGATAGAGGATGCTGTAGTGGTCCAGGCAGGATAGAGTGAGAGGCTGAACACTCATCTGGCGAATACCTAGATAGAGGATGCTGTAGTGGTCCAGGCAGGATAGAGTGAGAGGCTGAACACTCATCTGGCGAATACCTAGATAGAGGATGCTGTAGTGGTCCAGGCAGGATAGAGTGAGAGGCTGAACACTCATCTGGCGAATACCTAGATAGAGGATGCTGTAGTGGTCCAGGCAGGATAGAGTGAGAGCTGAACACTCATCTGGCGAATACCTAGATAGAGGATGCTGTAGTGGTCCAGGCAGGATAGAGTGAGAGGCTGAACACTCATCTGGCGAATACCTAGATAGAGGATGCTGTAGTGGTCCAGGCAGGATAGAGTGAGAGGCTGAACACTCATCTGGCGAATACCTAGATAGAGGATGCTGTAGTGGTCCAGGCAGGATAGAGTGAGAGGCTGAACACTCATCTGGCGAATACCTAGATAGAGGATGCTGTAGTGGTCCAGGCAGGATAGAGTGAGAGGCTGAACACTCATCTGGCGAATACCTAGATAGAGGATGCTGTAGTGGTCCAGGCAGGATAGAGTGAGAGGCTGAACACTCATCTGGCGAATACCTAGATAGAGGATGCTGTAGTGGTCCAGGCAGGATAGAGTGAGGGCTGAACACTCATCTGGCGAATACCTAGATAGAGGATGCTGTAGTGGTCCAGGCAGGATAGAGTGAGAGGCTGAACACTCATCTGGCGAATACCTAGATAGAGGATGCTGTAGTGGTCCAGGCAGGATAGAGTGAGAGGCTGAACACTCATCTGGCGAATACCTAGATAGAGGATGCTGTAGTGGTCCAGGCAGGATAGAGTGAGAGGCTGAACACTCATCTGGCGAATACCTAGATAGAGGATGCTGTAGTGGTCCAGGCAGGATAGAGTGAGAGGCTGAACACTCATCTGGCGAATACCTAGATAGAGGATGCTGTAGTGGTCCAGGCAGGATAGAGTGAGAGGCTGAACACTCATCTGGCGAATACCTAGATAGAGGATGCTGTAGTGGTCCAGGCAGGATAGAGTGAGAGGCTGAACACTCATCTGGCGAATACCTAGATAGAGGATGCTGTAGTGGTCCAGGCAGGATAGAGTGAGAGGCTGAACACTCATCTGGCGAATACCTAGATAGAGGATGCTGTAGTGGTCCAGGCAGGATAGAGTGAGAGGCTGAACACTCATCTGGCGAATACCTAGATAGAGGATGCTGTAGTGGTCCAGGCAGGATAGAGTGAGAGGCTGAACACTCATCTGGCGAATACCTAGATAGAGGATGCTGTAGTGGTCCAGGCAGGATAGAGTGAGAGGCTGAACACTCATCTGGCGAATACCTAGATAGAGGATGCTGTAGTGGTCCAGGCAGGATAGAGTGAGAGGCTGAACACTCATCTGGCGAATACCTAGATAGAGGATGCTGTAGTGGTCCAGGCAGGATAGAGTGAGAGGCTGAACACTCATCTGGCGAATACCTAGATAGAGGATGCTGTAGTGGTCCAGGCAGGATAGAGTGAGAGGCTGAACACTCATCTGGCGAATACCTAGATAGAGGATGCTGTAGTGGTCCAGGCAGGATAGAGTGAGAGGCTGAACACTCATCTGGCGAATACCTAGATAGAGGATGCTGTAGTGGTCCAGGCAGGATAGAGTGAGAGGCTGAACACTCATCTGGCGAATACCTAGATAGAGGATGCTGTAGTGGTCCAGGCAGGATAGAGTGAGAGGCTGAACACTCATCTGGCGAATACCTAGATAGAGGATGCTGTAGTGGTCCAGGCAGGATAGAGTGAGAGGCTGAACACTCATCTGGCGAATACCTAGATAGAGGATGCTGTAGTGGTCCAGGCAGGATAGAGTGAGAGGCTGAACACTCATCTGGCGAATACCTAGATAGAGGATGCTGTAGTGGTCCAGGCAGGATAGAGTGAGAGGCTGAACACTCATCTGGCGAATACCTAGATAGAGGATGCTGTAGTGGTCCAGGCAGGATAGAGTGAGGCTGAACACTCATCTGGCGAATACCTAGATAGAGGATGCTGTAGTGGTCCAGGCAGGATAGAGTGAGAGGCTGAACACTCATCTGGCGAATACCTAGATAGAGGATGCTGTAGTGGTCCAGGCAGGATAGAGTGAGAGGCTGAACACTCATCTGGCGAATACCTAGATAGAGGATGCTGTAGTGGTCCAGGCAGGATAGAGTGAGAGGCTGAACACTCATCTGGCGAATACCTAGATAGAGGATGCTGTAGTGGTCCAGGCAGGATAGAGTGAGAGGCTGAACACTCATCTGGCGAATACCTAGATAGAGGATGCTGTAGTGGTCCAGGCAGGATAGAGTGAGAGGCTGAACACTCATCTGGCGAATACCTAGATAGAGGATGCTGTAGTGGTCCAGGCAGGATAGAGTGAGAGGCTGAACACTCATCTGGCGAATACCTAGATAGAGGATGCTGTAGTGGTCCAGGCAGGATAGAGTGAGAGGCTGAACACTCATCTGGCGAATACCTAGATAGAGGATGCTGTAGTGGTCCAGGCAGGATAGAGTGAGAGGCTGAACACTCATCTGGCGAATACCTAGATAGAGGATGCTGTAGTGGTCCAGGCAGGATAGAGTGAGAGGCTGAACACTCATCTGGCGAATACCTAGATAGAGGATGCTGTAGTGGTCTAGGCAGGATAGAGTGAGAGGCTGAACACTCATCTGGCGAATACCTAGATAGAGGATGCTGTAGTGGTCCAGGCAGGATAGAGTGAGAGGCTGAACACTCATCTGGCGAATACCTAGATAGAGGATGCTGTAGTGGTCCAGGCAGGATAGAGTGAGAGGCTGAACACTCATCTGGCGAATACCTAGATAGAGGATGCTGTAGTGGTCCAGGCAGGATAGAGTGAGAGGCTGAACACTCATCTGGCGAATACCTAGATAGAGGATGCTGTAGTGGTCCAGGCAGGATAGAGTGAGAGGCTGAACACTCATCTGGCGAATACCTAGATAGAGGATGCTGTAGTGGTCCAGGCAGGATAGAGTGAGAGGCTGAACACTCATCTGGCGAATACCTAGATAGAGGATGCTGTAGTGGTCCAGGCAGGATAGAGTGAGAGGCTGAACACTCATCTGGCGAATACCTAGATAGAGGATGCTGTAGTGGTCCAGGCAGGATAGAGTGAGAGGCTGAACACTCATCTGGCGAATACCTAGATAGAGGATGCTGTAGTGGTCCAGGCAGGATAGAGTGAGAGGCTGAACACTCATCTGGCGAATACCTAGATAGAGGATGCTGTAGTGGTCCAGGCAGGATAGAGTGAGAGGCTGAACACTCATCTGGCGAATACCTAGATAGAGGATGCTGTAGTGGTCCAGGCAGGATAGAGTGAGAGGCTGAACACTCATCTGGCGAATACCTAGATAGAGGATGCTGTAGTGGTCCAGGCAGGATAGAGTGAGAGGCTGAACACTCATCTGGCGAATACCTAGATAGAGGATGCTGTAGTGGTCCAGGCAGGATAGAGTGAGAGGCTGAACACTCATCTGGCGAATACCTAGATAGAGGATGCTGTAGTGGTCCAGGCAGGATAGAGTGAGAGGCTGAACACTCATCTGGCGAATACCTAGATAGAGGATGCTGTAGTGGTCCAGGCAGGATAGAGTGAGAGGCTGAACACTCATCTGGCGAATACCTAGATAGAGGATGCTGTAGTGGTCCAGGCAGGATAGAGTGAGAGGCTGAACACTCATCTGGCGAATACCTAGATAGAGGATGCTGTAGTGGTCCAGGCAGGATAGAGTGAGAGGCTGAACACTCATCTGGCGAATACCTAGATAGAGGATGCTGTAGTGGTCCAGGCAGGATAGAGTGAGAGGCTGAACACTCATCTGGCGAATACCTAGATAGAGGATGCTGTAGTGGTCCAGGCAGGATAGAGTGAGAGGCTGAACACTCATCTGGCGAATACCTAGATAGAGGATGCTGTAGTGGTCCAGGCAGGATAGAGTGAGAGGCTGAACACTCATCTGGCGAATACCTAGATAGAGGATGCTGTAGTGGTCCAGGCAGGATAGAGTGAGAGGCTGAACACTCATCTGGCGAATACCTAGATAGAGGATGCTGTAGTGGTCCAGGCAGGATAGAGTGAGAGGCTGAACACTCATCTGGCGAATACCTAGATAGAGGATGCTGTAGTGGTCCAGGCAGGATAGAGTGAGAGGCTGAACACTCATCTGGCGAATACCTAGATAGAGGATGCTGTAGTGGTCCAGGCAGGATAGAGTGAGAGGCTGAACACTCATCTGGCGAATACCTAGATAGAGGATGCTGTAGTGGTCCAGGCAGGATAGAGTGAGAGGCTGAACACTCATCTGGCGAATACCTAGATAGAGGATGCTGTAGTGGTCCAGGCAGGATAGAGTGAGAGGCTGAACACTCATCTGGCGAATACCTAGATAGAGGATGCTGTAGTGGTCCAGGCAGGATAGAGTGAGAGGCTGAACACTCATCTGGCGAATACCTAGATAGAGGATGCTGTAGTGGTCCAGGCAGGATAGAGTGAGAGGCTGAACACTCATCTGGCGAATACCTAGATAGAGGATGCTGTAGTGGTCCAGGCAGGATAGAGTGAGAGGCTGAACACTCATCTGGCGAATACCTAGATAGAGGATGCTGTAGTGGTCCAGGCAGGATAGAGTGAGAGGCTGAACACTCATCTGGCGAATACCTAGATAGAGGATGCTGTAGTGGTCCAGGCAGGATAGAGTGAGAGGCTGAACACTCATCTGGCGAATACCTAGATAGAGGATGCTGTAGTGGTCCAGGCAGGATAGAGTGAGAGGCTGAACACTCATCTGGCGAATACCTAGATAGAGGATGCTGTAGTGGTCCAGGCAGGATAGAGTGAGAGGCTGAACACTCATCTGGCGAATACCTAGATAGAGGATGCTGTAGTGGTCCAGGCAGGATAGAGTGAGAGGCTGAACACTCATCTGGCGAATACCTAGATAGAGGATGCTGTAGTGGTCCAGGCAGGATAGAGTGAGAGGCTGAACACTCATCTGGCGAATACCTAGATAGAGGATGCTGTAGTGGTCCAGGCAGGATAGAGTGAGAGGCTGAACACTCATCTGGCGAATACCTAGATAGAGGATGCTGTAGTGGTCCAGGCAGGATAGAGTGAGAGGCTGAACACTCATCTGGCGAATACCTAGATAGAGGATGCTGTAGTGGTCCAGGCAGGATAGAGTGAGAGGCTGAACACTCATCTGGCGAATACCTAGATAGAGGATGCTGTAGTGGTCCAGGCAGGATAGAGTGAGAGGCTGAACACTCATCTGGCGAATACCTAGATAGAGGATGCTGTAGTGGTCCAGGCAGGATAGAGTGAGAGGCTGAACACTCATCTGGCGAATACCTAGATAGAGGATGCTGTAGTGGTCCAGGCAGGATAGAGTGAGAGGCTGAACACTCATCTGGCGAATACCTAGATAGAGGATGCTGTAGTGGTCCAGGCAGGATAGAGTGAGAGGCTGAACACTCATCTGGCGAATACCTAGATAGAGGATGCTGTAGTGGTCCAGGCAGGATAGAGTGAGAGGCTGAACACTCATCTGGCGAATACCTAGATAGAGGATGCTGTAGTGGTCCAGGCAGGATAGAGTGAGAGGCTGAACACTCATCTGGCGAATACCTAGATAGAGGATGCTGTAGTGGTCCAGGCAGGATAGAGTGAGAGGCTGAACACTCATCTGGCGAATACCTAGATAGAGGATGCTGTAGTGGTCCAGGCAGGATAGAGTGAGAGGCTGAACACTCATCTGGCGAATACCTAGATAGAGGATGCTGTAGTGGTCCAGGCAGGATAGAGTGAGAGGCTGAACACTCATCTGGCGAATACCTAGATAGAGGATGCTGTAGTGGTCCAGGCAGGATAGAGTGAGAGGCTGAACACTCATCTGGCGAATACCTAGATAGAGGATGCTGTAGTGGTCCAGGCAGGATAGAGTGAGAGGCTGAACACTCATCTGGCGAATACCTAGATAGAGGATGCTGTAGTGGTCCAGGCAGGATAGAGTGAGAGGCTGAACACTCATCTGGCGAATACCTAGATAGAGGATGCTGTAGTGGTCCAGGCAGGATAGAGTGAGAGGCTGAACACTCATCTGGCGAATACCTAGATAGAGGATGCTGTAGTGGTCCAGGCAGGATAGAGTGAGAGGCTGAACACTCATCTGGCGAATACCTAGATAGAGGATGCTGTAGTGGTCCAGGCAGGATAGAGTGAGAGGCTGAACACTCATCTGGCGAATACCTAGATAGAGGATGCTGTAGTGGTCCAGGCAGGATAGAGTGAGAGGCTGAACACTCATCTGGCGAATACCTAGATAGAGGATGCTGTAGTGGTCCAGGCAGGATAGAGTGAGAGGCTGAACACTCATCTGGCGAATACCTAGATAGAGGATGCTGTAGTGGTCCAGGCAGGATAGAGTGAGAGGCTGAACACTCATCTGGCGAATACCTAGATAGAGGATGCTGTAGTGGTCCAGGCAGGATAGAGTGAGAGGCTGAACACTCATCTGGCGAATACCTAGATAGAGGATGCTGTAGTGGTCCAGGCAGGATAGAGTGAGAGGCTGAACACTCATCTGGCGAATACCTAGATAGAGGATGCTGTAGTGGTCCAGGCAGGATAGAGTGAGAGGCTGAACACTCATCTGGCGAATACCTAGATAGAGGATGCTGTAGTGGTCCAGGCAGGATAGAGTGAGAGGCTGAACACTCATCTGGCGAATACCTAGATAGAGGATGCTGTAGTGGTCCAGGCAGGATAGAGTGAGAGGCTGAACACTCATCTGGCGAATACCTAGATAGAGGATGCTGTAGTGGTCCAGGCAGGATAGAGTGAGAGGCTGAACACTCATCTGGCGAATACCTAGATAGAGGATGCTGTAGTGGTCCAGGCAGGATAGAGTGAGAGGCTGAACACTCATCTGGCGAATACCTAGATAGAGGATGCTGTAGTGGTCCAGGCAGGATAGAGTGAGAGGCTGAACACTCATCTGGCGAATACCTAGATAGAGGATGCTGTAGTGGTCCAGGCAGGATAGAGTGAGAGGCTGAACACTCATCTGGCGAATACCTAGATAGAGGATGCTGTAGTGGTCCAGGCAGGATAGAGTGAGAGGCTGAACACTCATCTGGCGAATACCTAGATAGAGGATGCTGTAGTGGTCCAGGCAGGATAGAGTGAGAGGCTGAACACTCATCTGGCGAATACCTAGATAGAGGATGCTGTAGTGGTCCAGGCAGGATAGAGTGAGAGGCTGAACACTCATCTGGCGAATACCTAGATAGAGGATGCTGTAGTGGTCCAGGCAGGATAGAGTGAGAGGCTGAACACTCATCTGGCGAATACCTAGATAGAGGATGCTGTAGTGGTCCAGGCAGGATAGAGTGAGAGGCTGAACACTCATCTGGCGAATACCTAGATAGAGGATGCTGTAGTGGTCCAGGCAGGATAGAGTGAGAGGCTGAACACTCATCTGGCGAATACCTAGATAGAGGATGCTGTAGTGGTCCAGGCAGGATAGAGTGAGAGGCTGAACACTCATCTGGCGAATACCTAGATAGAGGATGCTGTAGTGGTCCAGGCAGGATAGAGTGAGAGGCTGAACACTCATCTGGCGAATACCTAGATAGAGGATGCTGTAGTGGTCCAGGCAGGATAGAGTGAGAGGCTGAACACTCATCTGGCGAATACCTAGATAGAGGATGCTGTAGTGGTCCAGGCAGGATAGAGTGAGAGGCTGAACACTCATCTGGCGAATACCTAGATAGAGGATGCTGTAGTGGTCCAGGCAGGATAGAGTGAGAGGCTGAACACTCATCTGGCGAATACCTAGATAGAGGATGCTGTAGTGGTCCAGGCAGGATAGAGTGAGAGGCTGAACACTCATCTGGCGAATACCTAGATAGAGGATGCTGTAGTGGTCCAGGCAGGATAGAGTGAGAGGCTGAACACTCATCTGGCGAATACCTAGATAGAGGATGCTGTAGTGGTCCAGGCAGGATAGAGTGAGAGGCTGAACACTCATCTGGCGAATACCTAGATAGAGGATGCTGTAGTGGTCCAGGCAGGATAGAGTGAGAGGCTGAACACTCATCTGGCGAATACCTAGATAGAGGATGCTGTAGTGGTCCAGGCAGGATAGAGTGAGAGGCTGAACACTCATCTGGCGAATACCTAGATAGAGGATGCTGTAGTGGTCCAGGCAGGATAGAGTGAGAGGCTGAACACTCATCTGGCGAATACCTAGATAGAGGATGCTGTAGTGGTCCAGGCAGGATAGAGTGAGAGGCTGAACACTCATCTGGCGAATACCTAGATAGAGGATGCTGTAGTGGTCCAGGCAGGATAGAGTGAGAGGCTGAACACTCATCTGGCGAATACCTAGATAGAGGATGCTGTAGTGGTCCAGGCAGGATAGAGTGAGAGGCTGAACACTCATCTGGCGAATACCTAGATAGAGGATGCTGTAGTGGTCCAGGCAGGATAGAGTGAGAGGCTGAACACTCATCTGGCGAATACCTAGATAGAGGATGCTGTAGTGGTCCAGGCAGGATAGAGTGAGAGGCTGAACACTCATCTGGCGAATACCTAGATAGAGGATGCTGTAGTGGTCCAGGCAGGATAGAGTGAGAGGCTGAACACTCATCTGGCGAATACCTAGATAGAGGATGCTGTAGTGGTCCAGGCAGGATAGAGTGAGAGGCTGAACACTCATCTGGCGAATACCTAGATAGAGGATGCTGTAGTGGTCCAGGCAGGATAGAGTGAGAGGCTGAACACTCATCTGGCGAATACCTAGATAGAGGATGCTGTAGTGGTCCAGGCAGGATAGAGTGAGAGGCTGAACACTCATCTGGCGAATACCTAGATAGAGGATGCTGTAGTGGTCCAGGCAGGATAGAGTGAGAGGCTGAACACTCATCTGGCGAATACCTAGATAGAGGATGCTGTAGTGGTCCAGGCAGGATAGAGTGAGAGGCTGAACACTCATCTGGCGAATACCTAGATAGAGGATGCTGTAGTGGTCCAGGCAGGATAGAGTGAGAGGCTGAACACTCATCTGGCGAATACCTAGATAGAGGATGCTGTAGTGGTCCAGGCAGGATAGAGTGAGAGGCTGAACACTCATCTGGCGAATACCTAGATAGAGGATGCTGTAGTGGTCCAGGCAGGATAGAGTGAGAGGCTGAACACTCATCTGGCGAATACCTAGATAGAGGATGCTGTAGTGGTCCAGGCAGGATAGAGTGAGAGGCTGAACACTCATCTGGCGAATACCTAGATAGAGGATGCTGTAGTGGTCCAGGCAGGATAGAGTGAGAGGCTGAACACTCATCTGGCGAATACCTAGATAGAGGATGCTGTAGTGGTCCAGGCAGGATAGAGTGAGAGGCTGAACACTCATCTGGCGAATACCTAGATAGAGGATGCTGTAGTGGTCCAGGCAGGATAGAGTGAGAGGCTGAACACTCATCTGGCGAATACCTAGATAGAGGATGCTGTAGTGGTCCAGGCAGGATAGAGTGAGAGGCTGAACACTCATCTGGCGAATACCTAGATAGAGGATGCTGTAGTGGTCCAGGCAGGATAGAGTGAGAGGCTGAACACTCATCTGGCGAATACCTAGATAGAGGATGCTGTAGTGGTCCAGGCAGGATAGAGTGAGAGGCTGAACACTCATCTGGCGAATACCTAGATAGAGGATGCTGTAGTGGTCCAGGCAGGATAGAGTGAGAGGCTGAACACTCATCTGGCGAATACCTAGATAGAGGATGCTGTAGTGGTCCAGGCAGGATAGAGTGAGAGGCTGAACACTCATCTGGCGAATACCTAGATAGAGGATGCTGTAGTGGTCCAGGCAGGATAGAGTGAGAGGCTGAACACTCATCTGGCGAATACCTAGATAGAGGATGCTGTAGTGGTCCAGGCAGGATAGAGTGAGAGGCTGAACACTCATCTGGCGAATACCTAGATAGAGGATGCTGTAGTGGTCCAGGCAGGATAGAGTGAGAGGCTGAACACTCATCTGGCGAATACCTAGATAGAGGATGCTGTAGTGGTCCAGGCAGGATAGAGTGAGAGGCTGAACACTCATCTGGCGAATACCTAGATAGAGGATGCTGTAGTGGTCCAGGCAGGATAGAGTGAGAGGCTGAACACTCATCTGGCGAATACCTAGATAGAGGATGCTGTAGTGGTCCAGGCAGGATAGAGTGAGAGGCTGAACACTCATCTGGCGAATACCTAGATAGAGGATGCTGTAGTGGTCCAGGCAGGATAGAGTGAGAGGCTGAACACTCATCTGGCGAATACCTAGATAGAGGATGCTGTAGTGGTCTAGGCAGGATAGAGTGAGAGGCTGAACACTCATCTGGCGAATACCTAGATAGAGGATGCTGTAGTGGTCCAGGCAGGATAGAGTGAGAGGCTGAACACTCATCTGGCGAATACCTAGATAGAGGATGCTGTAGTGGTCCAGGCAGGATAGAGTGAGAGGCTGAACACTCATCTGGCGAATACCTAGATAGAGGATGCTGTAGTGGTCCAGGCAGGATAGAGTGAGAGGCTGAACACTCATCTGGCGAATACCTAGATAGAGGATGCTGTAGTGGTCCAGGCAGGATAGAGTGAGAGGCGGAACACTCATCTGGCGAATACCTAGATAGAGGATGCTGTAGTGGTCCAGGCAGGATAGAGTGAGAGGCTGAACACTCATCTGGCGAATACCTAGATAGAGGATGCTGTAGTGGTCCAGGCAGGATAGAGTGAGAGGCTGAACACTCATCTGGCGAATACCTAGATAGAGGATGCTGTAGTGGTCCAGGCAGGATAGAGTGAGAGGCTGAACACTCATCTGGCGAATACCTAGATAGAGGATGCTGTAGTGGTCCAGGCAGGATAGAGTGAGAGGCTGAACACTCATCTGGCGAATACCTAGATAGAGGATGCTGTAGTGGTCCAGGCAGGATAGAGTGAGAGGCTGAACACTCATCTGGCGAATACCTAGATAGAGGATGCTGTAGTGGTCCAGGCAGGATAGAGTGAGAGGCTGAACACTCATCTGGCGAATACCTAGATAGAGGATGCTGTAGTGGTCCAGGCAGGATAGAGTGAGAGGCTGAACACTCATCTGGCGAATACCTAGATAGAGGATGCTGTAGTGGTCCAGGCAGGATAGAGTGAGAGGCTGAACACTCATCTGGCGAATACCTAGATAGAGGATGCTGTAGTGGTCTAGGCAGGATAGAGTGAGAGGCTGAACACTCATCTGGCGAATACCTAGATAGAGGATGCTGTAGTGGTCCAGGCAGGATAGAGTGAGAGGCTGAACACTCATCTGGCGAATACCTAGATAGAGGATGCTGTAGTGGTCCAGGCAGGATAGAGTGAGAGGCTGAACACTCATCTGGCGAATACCTAGATAGAGGATGCTGTAGTGGTCCAGGCAGGATAGAGTGAGAGGCTGAACACTCATCTGGCGAATACCTAGATAGAGGATGCTGTAGTGGTCCAGGCAGGATAGAGTGAGAGGCTGAACACTCATCTGGCGAATACCTAGATAGAGGATGCTGTAGTGGTCCAGGCAGGATAGAGTGAGAGGCTGAACACTCATCTGGCGAATACCTAGATAGAGGATGCTGTAGTGGTCCAGGCAGGATAGAGTGAGAGGCTGAACACTCATCTGGCGAATACCTAGATAGAGGATGCTGTAGTGGTCCAGGCAGGATATAGTGAGAGGCGGAACACTCATCTGGCGAATACCTAGATAGAGGATGCTGTAGTGGTCCAGGCAGGATAGAGTGAGAGGCTGAACACTCATCTCTCGAATACCTAGATAGAGGATGCTGTAGTGGTCCAGGCAGGATAGAGTGAGAGGCTGAACACTCATCTCTCGAATACCTAGATAGAGGATGCTGTAGTGGTCTAGGCAGGATAGAGTGAGAGGCTGAACACTCATCTCTCGAATACCTAGATAGAGGATGCTGTAGTGGTCCAGGCAGGATAGAGTGAGAGGCTGAACACTCATCTGGCGAATACCTAGATAGAGGATGCTGCAGTGGTCCAGGCAGGATAGAGTGAGAGGCTGAACACTCAACTGGCGAATACCTAGATAGAGGATGCTGTAGTGGTCCAGGCAGGATAGAGTGAGAGGCTGAACACTCATCTGGCGAATACCTAGATAGAGGATGCTGTAGTGGTCCAGGCAGGATAGAGTGAGAGGCTGAACACTCATCTGGCGAATACCTAGATAGAGGATGCTGTAGTGGTCCAGGCAGGATAGAGTGAGAGGCTGAACACTCATCTGGCGAATACCTAGATAGAGGATGCTGTAGTGGTCCAGGCAGGATAGAGTGAGGCGGAACACTCATCTGGCGAATACCTAGATAGAGGATGCTGTAGTGGTCCAGGCAGGATAGAGTGAGAGGCTGAACACTCATCTGGCGAATACCTAGATAGAGGATGCTGTAGTGGTCCAGGCAGGATAGAGTGAGAGGCGGAACACTCATCTGGCGAATACCTAGATAGAGGATGCTGTAGTGGTCCAGGCAGGATAGAGTGAGGCTGAACACTCATCTCTCGAATACCTAGATAGAGGATGCTGTAGTGGTCTAGGCAGGATAGAGTGAGAGGCGGAACACTCATCTCTCGAATACCTAGATAGAGGATGCTGTAGTGGTCCAGGCAGGATAGAGTGAGAGGCTGAACACTCATCTGGCGAATACCTAGATAGAGGATGCTGTAGTGGTCCAGGCAGGATAGAGTGAGAGGCGGAACACTCATCTGGCGAATACCTAGATAGAGGATGCTGTAGTGGTCCAGGCAGGATAGAGTGAGAGGCTGAACACTCATCTGGCGAATACCTAGATAGAGGATGCTGTAGTGGTCCAGGCAGGATAGAGTGAGAGGCTGAACACTCATCTGGCGAATACCTAGATAGAGGATGCTGTAGTGGTCCAGGCAGGATAGAGTGAGGGGCTGAACACTCATCTGGCGAATACCTAGATAGAGGATGCTGTAGTGGTCCAGGCAGGATAGAGTGAGAGGCTGAACACTCATCTGGCGAATACCTAGATAGAGGATGCTGTAGTGGTCCAGGCAGGATAGAGTGAGAGGCGGAACACTCATCTGGCGAATACCTAGATAGAGGATGCTGTAGTGGTCCAGGCAGGATAGAGTGAGAGGCTGAACACTCATCTGGCGAATACCTAGATAGAGGATGCTGTAGTGGTCCAGGCAGGATAGAGTGAGAGGCTGAACACTCATCTCTCGAATACCTAGATAGAGGATGCTGTAGTGGTCTAGGCAGGATAGAGTGAGAGGCTGAACACTCATCTCTCGAATACCTAGATAGAGGATGCTGTAGTGGTCCAGGCAGGATAGAGTGAGAGGCTGAACACTCATCTGGCGAATACCTAGATAGAGGATGCTGCAGTGGTCCAGGCAGGATAGAGTGAGGCTGAACACTCATCTGGCGAATACCTAGATAGAGGATGCTGCAGTGGTCCAGGCAGGATAGAGTGAGGCTGAACACTCATCTGGCGAATACCTAGATAGAGGATGCTGTAGTGGTCCAGGCAGGATAGAGTGAGAGGCTGAACACTCAACTGGCGAATACCTAGATAGAGGATGCTGTAGTGGTCCAGGCAGGATAGAGTGAGAGGCTGAACACTCATCTGGCGAATACCTAGATAGAGGATGCTGTAGTGGTCCAGGCAGGATAGAGTGAGGCGGAACACTCATCTGGCAAATACCTAGATAGAGGATGCTGTAGTGGTCCAGGCAGGATAGAGTGAGAGGCTGAACACTCATCTGGCGAATACCTAGATAGAGGATGCTGTAGTGGTCCAGGCAGGATAGAGTGAGAGGCTGAACACTCATCTGGCGAATACCTAGATAGAGGATGCTGTAGTGGTCCAGGCAGGATAGAGTGAGGCTGAACACTCATCTCTCGAATACCTAGATAGAGGATGCTATAGTGGTCTAGGCAGGATAGAGTGAGAGGCTGAACACTCATCTGGTGAATACCTAGATAGAGGATGCTGTAGTGGTCCAGGCAGGATAGAGTGAGATGCTGAACACTCATCTGGCGAATACCTAGATGGAGGATGCTGTAGTGGTCCAGGCAGGATAGAGTGAGAGGCTGAACACTCATCTGGCGAATACCTAGATAGAGGATGCTGTAGTGGTCTAGGCAGGATAGAGTGAGAGGCTGAACACTCATCTGGCGAATACCTAGATAGAGGATGCTGTAGTGGTCTAGGCAGGATAGAGTGAGAGGTTGAACACTCATCTGGCGAATACCTAGATAGAGGATGCTGTAGTGGTCCAGGCAGGATAGAGTGAGAGGTTGAACACTCATCTGGCGAATACCTAGATAGAGGATGCTGTAGTGGTCCAGGCAGGTTAGAGTGAGAGGCTGAACACTCATCTGGCGAATACCTAGATAGAGGATGCTGTAGTGGTCCAGGCAGGATAGAGTGAGAGGCTGAACACTCATCTGGCGAATACCTAGATAGAGGATGCTGTAGTGGTCCAGGCAGGATAGAGTGAGAGGCTGAACACTCATCTGGCGAATACCTAGATAGAGGATACTGTAGTGGTCCAGGCAGGATAGAGTGAGAGGCTGAACACTCATCTGGCGAATACCTAGATAGAGGATGCTGTAGTGGTCCAGGCAGGATAGAGTGAGAGGCGGAACACTCATCTGGCGAATACCTAGATAGAGGATGCTGTAGTGGTCCAGGCAGGATAGAGTGAGAGGCGGAACACTCATCTCTCGAATACCTAGATAGAGGATGCTGTAGTGGTCCAGGCAGGATAGAGTGAGAGGCTGAACACTCATCTGGCGAATACCTAGATAGAGGATGCTGTAGTGGTCCAGGCAGGATAGAGTGAGAGGTTGAACACTCATCTGGCGAATACCTAGATAGAGGATGCTGTAGTGGTCTAGGCAGGATAGAGTGAGGCTGAACACTCATCTGGCGAATACCTAGATAGAGGATGCTGTAGTGGTCCAGGCAGGATAGAGTGAGAGGCTGAACACTCATCTCTCGAATACCTAGATAGAGGATGCTGTAGTGGTCCAGGCAGGATAGAGTGAGAGGCTGAACACTCATCTCTCGAATACCTAGATAGAGGATGCTGTAGTGGTCTAGGCAGGATAGAGTGAGAGGCTGAACACTCATCTCTCGAATACCTAGATAGAGGATGCTGTAGTGGTCCAGGCAGGATAGAGTGAGAGGCTGAACACTCATCTGGCGAATACCTAGATAGAGGATGCTGCAGTGGTCCAGGCAGGATAGAGTGAGGCTGAACACTCATCTGGCGAATACCTAGATAGAGGATGCTGCAGTGGTCCAGGCAGGATAGAGTGAGGCTGAACACTCATCTGGTGAATACCTAGATAGAGGATGCTGTAGTGGTCAAGGCAGGATAGAGTGAGAGGCTGAACACTCATCTGGCGAATACCTAGATAGAGGATGCTGTAGTGGTCCAGGCAGGATAGAGTGAGAGGCTGAACACTCATCTGGCGAATACCTAGATAGAGGATGCTGTAGTGGTCCAGGCAGGATAGAGTGAGAGGCTGAACACTCATCTGGCGAATACCTAGATAGAGGATGCTGTAGTGGTCCAGGCAGGATAGAGTGAGAGGCTGAACACTCATCTGGCGAATACCTAGATAGAGGATGCTGTAGTGGTGCAGGCAGGATAGAGTGAGAGGCGGAACACTCATCTGGCGAATACCTAGATAGAGGATGCTGTAGTGGTCCAGGCAGGATAGAGTGAGGCTGAACACTCATCTCTTGAATACCTAGATAGAGGATGCTGTAGTGGTCTAGGCAGGATAGAGTGAGAGGCGGAACACTCATCTCTCGAATACCTAGATAGAGGATGCTGTAGTGGTCCAGGCAGGATAGAGTGAGGCTGAACACTCATCTGGCGACTACCTAGATAGAGGATGCTGTAGTGGTCCAGGCAGGATAGAGTGAGAGGCGGAACACTCATCTGGCGAATACCTAGATAGAGGATGCTGTAGTGGTCCAGGCAGGATAGAGTGAGAGGCTGAACACTCATCTGGTGAATACCTAGATAGAGGATGCTGTAGTGGTCCAGGCAGGATAGAGTGAGAGGCTGAACACTCATCTGGCGAATACCTAGATAGAGGATGCTGTAGTGGTCCAGGCAGGATAGAGTGAGGGGCTGAACACTCATCTGGCGAATACCTAGATAGAGGATGCTGTAGTGGTCCAGGCAGGATAGAGTGAGAGGCTGAACACTCATCTGGCAAATACCTAGATAGAGGATGCTGTAGTGGTCCAGGCAGGATAGAGTGAGAGGCTGAACACTCATCTGGCGAATACCTAGATAGAGGATGCTGTAGTGGTCCAGGCAGGATAGAGTGAGAGGCTGAACACTCATCTGGCGAATACCTAGATAGAGGATGCTGTAGTGGTCCAGGCAGGATAGAGTGAGAGGCTGAACACTCATCTGGCGAATACCTAGATAGAGGATGCTGTAGTGGTCCAGGCAGGATAGAGTGAGAGGCGGAACACTCATCTGGCGAATACCTAGATAGAGGATGCTATAGTGGTCTAGGCAGGATAGAGTGAGAGGCTGAACACTCATCTGGCGAATACCTAGATAGAGGATGCTGTAGTGGTCCAGGCAGGATAGAGTGAGAGGCTGAACACTCATCTGGCGAATACCTAGATAGAGGATGCTGTAGTGGTCCAGGCAGGATAGAGTGAGAGGCTGAACACTCATCTGGCGAATACCTAGATAGAGGATGCTGTAGTGGTCCAGGCAGGATAGAGTGAGAGGCTGAACACTCATCTGCCGAATACCTAGATAGAGGATGCTGTAGTGGTCCAGGCAGGATAGAGTGAGAGGTGAACACTCATCTGGCGAATACCTAGATAGAGGATGCTGTAGTGGTCCAGGCAGGATAGAGTGAGAGGCTGAACACTCATCTGGCGAATACCTAGATAGAGGATGCTGTAGTGGTCCAGGCAGGCTAGAGTGAGAGGCTGAACACTCATCTGGCGAATACCTAGATAGAGGATGCTGTAGTGGTCCAGGCAGGATAGAGTGAGAGGCTGAACACTCATCTGGCGAATACCTAGATAGAGGATGCTGTAGTGGTCCAGGCAGGATAGAGTGAGAGGCTGAACACTCATCTGGCGAATACCTAGATAGAGGATGCTGTAGTGGTCTAGGCAGGATAGAGTGAGAGGCTGAACACTCATCTGGCGAATACCTAGATAGAGGATGCTGTAGTGGTCCAGGCAGGATAGAGTGAGAGGCTGAACACTCATCTGGCGAATACCTAGATAGAGGATGCTGTAGTGGTCTAGGCAGGATAGAGTGAGAGGCTGAACACTCATCTGGCGAATACCTAGATAGAGCGATGCTGTAGTGGTCCAGGCAGGATAGAGTGAGAGGCGGAACACTCATCTGGCGAATACCTAGATAGAGGATGCTGTAGTGGTCCAGGCAAGATAGAGTGAGAGGCGGAACACTCATCTGGCGAATACCTAGATAGAGGATGCTGTAGTGGTCCAGGCAGGATAGAGTGAGAGGCTGAACACTCATCTGGCGAATACCTAGATAGAGGATGCTGTAGTGGTCCAGGCAGGATAGAGTGAGAGGCTGAACACTCATCTGGCGAATACCTAGATAGAGGATGCTGTAGTGGTCCAGGCAGGATAGAGTGAGAGGCGGAACACTGATCTGGCGAATACCTAGATAGAGGATGCTGTAGTGGTCCCGGGAGGATAGAGTGAGAGGCGGAACACTCATCTGGCGAATACCTAGATTCAGGATGCTGTAGTGGTCCAGGCAGGATAGAGTGAGAGGCTGAACACTCATCTGGCGAATACCTAGATAGAGGATGCTGTAGTGGTCCAGGCAGGATAGAGTGAGAGGCGGAACACTCATCTGGCGAATACCTAGATAGAGGATGCTGTAGTGGTCCAGGCAGGATAGAGTGAGAGGCTGAACACTCATCTCTCGAATACCTAGATAGAGGATGCTGTAGTGGTCCAGGCAGGATAGAGTGAGGCGGAACACTCATCTGGCGAATACCTAGATAGAGGATGCTGTAGTGGTCCAGGCAGGATAGAGTGAGAGGCTGAACACTCATCTGGCGAATACCTAGATAGAGGATGCTGTAGTGGTCCAGGCAGGATAGAGTGAGAGGCTGAACACTCATCTGGCGAATACCTAGATAGAGGATGCTGTAGTGGTCCAGGCAGGATAGAGTGAGAGGCTGAACACACATCTCTCGAATACCTAGATAGAGGATGCTGTAGTGGTCCAGGCAGGATAGAGTGAGAGGCTGAACACTCATCTGGCGAATACCTAGATAGAGGATGCTGTAGTGGTCCAGGCAGGATAGAGTGAGAGGCTGAACACTCATCTGGCGAATACCTAGATAGAGGATGCTGTAGTGGTCCAGGCAGGATAGAGTGAGGCGGAACACTCATCTGGCGAATACCTAGATAGAGGATGCTGTAGTGGTCCAGGCAGGATAGAGTGAGAGGCTGAACACTCATCTGGCGAATACCTAGATAGAGGATGCTGTAGTGGTCCAGGCAGGATAGAGTGAGAGGCTGAACACTCATCTGGCGAATACCTAGATAGAGGATGCTGTAGTGGACCAGGCAGGATAGAGTGAGAGGCGGAACACTCATCTGGCGAATACCTAGATAGAGGATGCTGTAGTGGTCCAGGCAGGATAGAGTGAGAGGCGGAACACTCATCTCTCGAATACCTAGATAGAGGATGCTGTAGTGGTCCAGGCAGGATAGAGTGAGAGGCTGAACACTCATCTGGCGAATACCTAGATAGAGGATGCTGTAGTGGTCCAGGCAGGATAGAGTGAGAGGCTGAACACTCATCTGGCGAATACCTAGATAGAGGATGCTGTAGTGTCTAGGCAGGATAGAGTGAGGCTGAACACTCATCTGGCGAATACCTAGATAGAGGATGCTGTAGTGGTCCAGGCAGGATAGAGTGAGAGGCTGAACACTCATCTCTCGAATACCTAGATAGAGGATGCTGTAGTGGTCCAGGCAGGATAGAGTGAGAGGCTGAACACTCATCTCTCGAATACCTAGATAGAGGATGCTGTAGTGGTCTAGGCAGGATAGAGTGAGAGGCTGAACACTCATCTCTCGAATACCTAGATAGAGGATGCTGTAGTGGTCCAGGCGGGATAGAGTGAGAGGCTGAACACTCATCTGGCGAATACCTAGATAGAGGATGCTGCAGTGGTCCAGGCAGGATAGAGTGAGGCTGAACACTCATCTGGCGAATACCTAGATAGAGGATGCTGTAGTGGTCCAGGCAGGATAGAGTGAGGCTGAACACTCATCTGGCGAATACCTAGATAGAGGATGCTGTAGTGGTCCAGGCAGGATAGAGTGAGAGGCTGAACAGTCATCTGGCGAATACCTAGATAGAGGATGCTGTAGTGGTCCAGGCAGGATAGAGTGAGAGGCTGAACACTCATCTGGCGAATACCTAGATAGAGGATGCTGTAGTGGTCCAGGCAGGATAGAGTGAGGCGGAACACTCATCTGGCGAATACCTAGATAGAGGATGCTGTAGTGGTCCAGGCAGGATAAAGTGAGAGGCTGAACACTCATCTGGCGAATACCTAGATAGAGGATGCTGTAGTGGTCCAGGCAGGATAAAGTGAGAGGCTGAACACTCATCTGGCGAATACCTAGATAGAGGATGCTGTAGTGGTCCAGGCAGGATAGAGTGAGAGGCTGAACACTCATCTGGCGAATACCTAGATAGAGGATGCTGTAGTGGTCCAGGCAGGATAGAGTGAGAGGCTGAACACTCATCTGGCGAATACCTAGATAGAGGATGCTGTAGTGGTCCAGGCAGGATAGAGTCAGAGGCTGAACACTCATCTGGCGAATACCTAGATAGAGAATGCTGTAGTGGTCCAGGCAGGATAGAGTGAGAGGCTGAACACTCATCTGGCGAATACCTAGATAGAGGATGCTGTAGTGGTCCAGGCAGGATAGAGTGAGAGGCTGAACACTCATCTGGCGAATACCTAGATAGAGGATGCTGTGGTGGTCCAGGCAGGATAGAGTGAGAGGCGGAACACTCATCTGGCGAATACCTAGATAGAGGATGCTGTAGTGGTCCAGGCAGGATAGAGTGAGAGGCGGAACACTCATCTGGCGAATACCTAGATAGAGGATGCTGTAGTGGTCTAGGCAGGATAGAGTGAGGCTGAACACTCATCTGGCGAATACCTAGATAGAGGATGCTGTAGTGGTCTAGGCAGGATAGAGTGAGGCTGAACACTCATCTGGTGAATACCTAGATAGAGGATGCTGTAGTGGTCCAGGCAGGATAGAGTGAGAGGCTGAACACTCATCTGGCGAATACCTGGATAGAGGATGCTGTAGTGGTCCAGGCAGGATAGAGTGAGAGGCGGAACACTCATCTGGCAGGGCGTAGTTGGCGTAGCGCCACTACGCAGAACTTTGGAAAAAATGTGTGGAAAACGAGCGCACGTCCTGAGGGTCCGTGTGCCTGGGACAGGGGTCCCTCGTGCCTGGGCAGGCTCCCCGATCTCCCCGGCCTGGCTGGGATAAGAAGCATGGACCGGCCCCGGGGACTGCGTTTCGGTCAGGGCCTGGGGTTTGGGAGCCCCCGTCCTGCCGCCTGCCAAGTGTCCATCTACCCGGGACAAGGGTCCCTGGTGCAGAGCCCCGGAGACCTGCAAGGGCATGCGGGAGCCCTACCGCTATGGCTCGGCTCAGGGCGGGCAGATGGCAGTCCTTTCGGTCCCGGCCATCTGGTCGCACCTCTCCCCTCGGCCATCTGGTCGCACGCAATGCTTTCTAATGGGGCGACCAGATGGCCGGGCTGCCCTGGAAGTCCCGATGAGGGCTCATTTGCCTCCCGGACCCCAGCCAGGGCTCCAGGAGGTCGGGCATGATCGCGCCCAGGGTCCCCTGAGCCTTGCGGTGCGCACGGATTCCCAGAAAGCGGGGTAGCCTTCCTCCGGATTACTAGGGGCAGGGTATGCCGGGACACCCCTCCCAGGCTGGCGGTACTCTGCCGGGGACCAGATGGGCTATGCCCGGACAACACCTCCCGAGGCATCCGGGGCTCCCTCCTCCGGCCCACGGTGTGGCAAGGTGCCCGGGACGGGCTCCATGGGTCCCGGGCAGTCCTCCCCCGGGCGCCCGGGCCCGAGAGCTCCAGTGGTCCTCCCCATGCCTGAGGCCCAGCCGGGGTCCCCGAGCCCCCGGGACGCGGAGCCCCTGAGCCCTGCGTGGGCAGGCGGGAGCCCTACCGTGAAGGCTCGGCTCGGGGCGGGCAGATGGGAGTCCTTTCGACCCCAGCCATCTGGTCGCACGCAATGCTTTCCAATGGGGCGACCAGATGGCCGGGCTGCCCTGGAAGTCCCGATGAGGGCTCATTTGCCTCCCGGACCCCAGCCAGGGCTCCAGGAGGTCGGGCATGATCGCGCCCAGGGTCCCCTGAGCCTTGCGGTGCGCACAGATTCCCAGAAAGCGGGGTAGCCTTCCTCCGGATTACTAGGGGCAGGGTATGCCGGGACACCCCTCCCGGGCTGGCGGTACTCTGCCGGGGACCAGATGGGCTATGCCCGGACAACACCTCCCGAGGCATCCGGGGCTCCCTCCTCCGGCCCACGGTGTGGCAAGGTGCCCGGGACGGGCTCCATGGGTCCCGGGCAGTCCTCCCCCGGGCGCCCGGGCCCGAGAGCTCCCGTGGTCCTCCCCGTGCCTGAGGCCCAGCCGGGGTCCCCGAGCCCCGGGACGCGGAGCCCCTGAGCCCTGCGTGGGCAGGCGGGAGCCCTACCGTGAAGGCTCGGCTCGGGGCGGGCAGATGGGAGTCCTTTCGACCCCAGCCATCTGGTCGCACGCAATGCTTTCCAATGGGGCGACCAGATGGCCGGGCTGCCCTGGAAGTCCCGATGAGGGCTCATTTGCCTCCCGGACCCCAGCCAGGGCTCCAGGAGGTCGGGCATGTTCGCGCCCAGGGTCCCCTGAGCCTTGCGGTGCGCACGGATTCCCAGAAAGCGGGGTAGCCTTCCTCCGGATTACTAGGGGCAGGGTATGCCGGGACACCCCTCCCAGGCTGGCGGTACTCTGCCGGGGACCAGATGGGCTATGCCCGGACAACACCTCCCGAGGCATCCGGGGCTCCCTCCTCCGGCCCACGGTGTGGCAAGGTGCCCGGGACGGGCTCCATGGGTCCCGGGCAGTCCTACCCCGGGCGCCCGGGCCCGAGAGCTCCCGTGGTCCTCCCTGTGCCTGAGGCCCAGCCGGGGTCCCCGAGCCCCCCGGGACGCGGAGCCCCTGAGCCCTGCGTGGGCAGGCGGGAGCCCTACCGTGAAGGCTCGGCTCGGCTCGGCTCTGCTCGGGGCGGGCAGATGGGAGTCCTTTCGACCCCAGCCATCTGGTCGCACGCAATGCTTTCCAATGGGGCGACCAGATGGCTGGTCTGCCCTGGAAGTCCAGATGAGGGCTCATTTGCCTCCCAGACCCCAGCCAGGGCTCCAGGAGGTCGGGCATGTTTGCGCCCAGGGTCCCCTGAGCCTTGCGGTGCGCACAGATTCCCAGAAAGCGGGGTAGCCTTCCTCCGGATTACTAGGGCCAGGGCATGCCGGGACACCCCTCCTGGGCTGGCGGTTCTCAGCTGGGGACCAGATGGGCTGGGCCCGGACAACACCTCCCCGGCGTCCGGGGATCCCTCCTCCGGCCTGCGGCATGGCAAAGTGCCCAGGACGGGCTCCACGGGTCCTGGGCAGTCCTCCCCCGGGCGTCCGGGCCCAAGAGCTCCGGCTGGCCTCCCCGTGCCTAAGGCCCGGCCGGGGTCCCCCGAGCACCCGGGAAGCGGAGCCCCGAACCCTGCAAGGGCAGGCGGGAGCCCTACCGCAAAGGCTCGGGGGTGGGCAGATGGGCGTCCTTTCGGTCCCGGCCATCTGGTCGCTCCTATCCCCTCAGCCATCTGGTCGCACGCAATGCTTTCCAATCGGCCTGGAAGTCCCGATGAGGGCTCATTTGCCTCCCCAATCCCAGCCAGGGCTCCAGGAGGTCGGGTGCATCCGTTCCCAGGGTCCCCTCAGTCTCGCGATGCACACGGGTTACCAGAAAGGAGGGTGGCCTTCCTCCGGATTACTAGGGACAGGGCACGCCGGAACCCCTCTCGGCCTAGCGGTCCTCAGCTGGACAGGCTAGGATGCTGCCCCAGCCTGGGGTCCGTCCCCGGGCCAGCCGTGTGGCACGATGCCCGGGACGGGGTCCCGTGGGCCCGGGAGCCTCCCCTGCTCGGCTGGGTTCAGGGGCTCCCAGGGGCCCTGGGGAGGGCGGCCTCCCCACCCTGGGCTCCGTCCTCGGTCCTGCCGCGTGGCAGGGTGACCGGGACAGGGTCCCGTGGGCCCGGGAGGCTTCCCCTGCGCCTTTGGGCCCGGGAGCCCCGGCTGGGTCCAGGGGCCCCTCCGGGCCCCGGGTCGGGTGCTCCAGCCCTGGGCCCCGTCCCCGGCCTGCAGCTATGCCAAAGGTCCGAGACGGGCTTCCGTCGTGCCAGGGGAGCCCCCTCGCTTGGCTGGGTTCAGGAGCTCCGTCCGGGGCCCCTGAGGGCCCGGGGGAGGGTGGCCTCCCACCCCGGGCTCCGTCCTCGGTCCTGCCGCGTGGCAGGGTGCCTGGGATGAGGTCCTGTGGTCCCTGGGAGGCTTCCCCTGCGCCTCTGGGCCCGGGAGCCCCGGCTGGGTCCAGGGGCCCCTGTGGGCCCCGGGTCAGGTGCTCCAGCCCTGGGCCCGGTCCCCCGGCATGACGCTATGCCAAAGGTCCGAGACGGGGTTCCGTTGTGCCCGGGGAGCCCCCCTCGCTTGGCTGGATTCAGGAGCTCCGTCCGGGGCCCCTGAGGGCCCCGGGGAGGGTGGCCTCCCCACCCCGGGCTCCGTCCTCAGTCCTGCTGCGTGGCAGGGTGCCCGGGACGGGGGTCCCGTGGTCCCGGGGAGGCTTCCTCTGCGCCTCTGGGCCCGGTGGCCCCGGCTGTGTCCAGGGGCCCCGGCTGGGTCCAGGAGCCCCTCCGGGCCCCGGGTCATGTGCTCCAGGCCTGGGCCCTGTCCCCCCCGGCCTGCCTCTATGCCAAGGGCCCGGGCCGGGGGTCCGTCGGTCCCGTGCAGACCTCCCCCGCTTCGCATGCTTGTCGAGGTGTCTGCGGGCCCCGGGTCGGAGGGCCCGTCAGCTCCCCCCCTCGCAGCCCCCATGGCTGGGGCCCAGCTGGGGCCCTGGGGCTCCGGTCCCCCATGCCCCGGCGCCCACTCACTCTTTCGTTGGGGCACAGAGCGGCCAGATGGCTTCCCTTTCATGCCCTGCCATCTGGTCGCACCTTTTCCCTCGGCCATCTGGTCGCACCCAATGCTTTCCTATGGGGTGACCAGATGGCCGGGCTTCCCTGGAAGTCCCGATGAGGGCTCATTTGCCTCCCCGATCCCAGCGAGGGCTCCAGGAGGTCGGGTACTTTTGCGCCTTGGGTCCCCTCTGTCACCTCGGGTGCACGGATTACAAGAAAGGGGGGTGTTTTTCCTCCGGATTACTAGGGAGAGCGTCAGTCAGACCTCCGTGAGGTCCGGCGATTCTGAAACAGGGGAAGGCAGCACCCGCACCAGGGGCCTGGGGACGCACCTGCCTCTCAGCCCCTTCCCTATGGTCCTTTTTCTCAGAGTTTGCTCAGTCAGGCCTCCGTGAGGCCCGGGGATGCTGAGACGAGGGAAGGCAGCACCCGGGCCCGCCTGCCGGGGCCCCTAGGGGCCCGGGTACGTACCTGCCTCTCAGCCCCCACCCGATGGTCCTTTTTCTCCGAGTTTGCTCAGGCAGACCTCCGTGAGGTCCGGGGATGCTGAGATGGGGAAGGCAGCACCGGGGCCCGCCCGCCGGGGCCCCAGGGGCCCGAGTATGCACCTGCCTCTTAGCCCCTTCCCGATGGTCCTTTTTCTCCGAGTTTGCTCAGGCAGACCTCCGTGAGGTCCGGGGATGCTGAGATGGGGAAGGCAGCACCGGGGCCCGCCCACCGGGGCCCCCAGGGGCCCGAGTATGCACCTGCCTCTCAGCCCCTTCCCGATGGTCCTTTTTCTCCGAGTTTGCTCAGGCAGACCTCCGTGAGGTCCGGGGATGCTGAGATGGGGAAGGCAGCACCGGGGGCGCGGGGCCGGTGTTCTGCCTCGGCCGGCGCCTAGCAGCTGACTTAGAACTGGTGCGGACCAGGGGAATCCGACTGTTTAATTAAAACAAAGCATCGCGAAGGCCCGAGGCGGGTGTTGACGCGATGTGATTTCTGCCCAGTGCTCTGAATGTCAAAGTGAAGAAATTCAATGAAGCGCGGGTAAACGGCGGGAGTAACTATGACTCTCTTAACCTATTCTCAGTTATAGTGGCCTTTCCCTCCCAGTGGTCCCGCCGGTAACTGCCTCTATAGTGCTTGACTATTCGTAGGAAAGTCTATGGAGACAGGCCAAACAAGGTTCTATCATGGCGACGAGCGTGATAGTGAGAAATGGCGAAGCAAACGAACACAATTCCAGATGGGGTAGTTCCTGGCGATTAAAAACCCCGTTAAGATGGCGAAAGGAGGTGCTATCTTTCCCAGAAATCATTAACCTCCTCACCGAATTTGACAAACCAGCACCCGCTTCAAACAATGCAACAAGCAACAACGATTCAGGTCACGTTATAGCGCCTAGTTCACCCTCCGTAGCAGATGAAGACATAACAGTAGACCTCAGCAAAACCATCGAATTTGTGGCCTCCTCAGCCAAGAATGACATTGTCACAATAAAATTTGAAAATCTACCCGATGTGTACGAGGTCAACAAGGAATTGAATGTAAAGAAAAGTGACTACACAAAGAAAGTCACATATTGGAAATACCCAAACGAAAAGTATAATTGTGACTTGTGTGGAGACATTTTGGGAACATTCAAAGAACTAAGAAAACATGTCTCTAACAAGCACAAAGGCTTCTATCTCAAAACCTATTGCTCAAAATGTGACAAAGAAGCCGAATACCACAATATTGCATGCCATTATGCCAAATGTAAAGGAAGACCTCAAAAGGGAGTGCTGCCATTCCTGTGCAGCTTCTGTGACCTCAGATTCGGATCAAAGATTGGAGTATCACAACATGCTCGGCATGCGCATCCAAGAGCGCAAAATGAGGCTAGACTAACAGCTCTAGCAAGCAGCAAACCATCAAAACTATGGTCACAGGAAGAAATACTGCTATTAGCAGAATTAGAAAAAATATATGAAAACAAGAGAAACATTAATGCGCTGATGGTTCCGCATTTTGACAATAAAAACAGCAAACAAATTGCAGAAAAGAGAAGAGATAGAAGAGATAAGAGAAAAAAATCGGCAAAAGATGTACTGCAAGCATCTAATATCTCAGAGAATGACTCTTGTGATGAACCAGAGATTTCAGTAGAAATAACAATGGAAAGGCGCAGAGACTTTATCAATCGGAAACGAGCGCCAAAAATAAAAAACTTTGATGAACTGAATGATAGAATCACAGAAATCGAAAAGTACACCAAAAACATCCAGCATCATGATGCTGCTATGGATCTGATGGATGAGATAGTGACTTATATCTCAGAAAACACCAATGATATAAGTCCTGTACCAGCAAATCGTACCGAACCAACGAGCGAACCCAATGAGCCTATGAGCACCGCTCAAGATGAGCAACAAATTACCCCAGTACAAAACAAGATAGCAAAGAAAGATAAGAAGAATGGAAGGCTCAATCGGACACACAAGAAAAATTATGCAAAAGCTAAGGGCAGCTACAAAGAATACCAGGCAATGTTTAAAAAAGACAAAAAGAAAATTGCCAGGATAATCACCGATGGGGCAGAAGATGCCACCTGCCAAATCAGTGCGGATGAAATCTTCCAATACTATAAAAACATAATTGAAAAAGAAAACAAGAAAAATCCCAAATTCATCCCAATTGATCGGATACCGGATGAATGGGAAATTGGAGGATTGTGTAAAGAAATTACACTGCTCGAAATAACTAAAGCCTTCGATGAATCAGATTTAAAGAAAGCAGTGGGGCCTGACAAAATTGGCCTTAATGACTTACAAAATGTACATAACAAACAACCAAGACTGCTGCCCAGAATCTTGTCGTCTTGGTTATTGATGAGAAGAGTCCCAGAAAGTATTAAAAAGAACCGATCGATTTTAATACCTAAAAATGTACCGATTAGCGAACTGAAAAAAATCAGTAATTGGCGTCCAATTACCATCGGTACGGCATTCATGAAGTTGTTCACGAAAATATTAACCAAAAGACTTGCATTTTTCGTTGAATTGAACACGAGAAAAAAGGCTTCATGAAGGTGAGAGGTTGTCTCGAAAATCTGACTCTTCTGCAAAACATCATAAAAGGGGCACGAAAACACAGAAGCTCGTTAGCAGTGGTGTTCATAGACATCTCAAAAGCCTTTGACTCTGTCAGCCATGGTCACATTTTACAGAGTCTGGAAAGGCTCAGAGTCCCATCATGCATCAGAGACATAGTACAAGACTTATACACTGACTCAACAACATTTTTCAAGGGAAAAAACAATGAAGCAACTCCAGAAATGCAAATGATGTCGGGAGTTAAGAAAGGTGACTCATTATCCCCACTGTTGTTTAACATTGCCATGGATCCCTTGATCTGTGATCTTCAGAAAGATGGCAAGGGCTTCACATTCGGCTCTGATGGTCTCATTAAGCAAGTCACCGCTCTTGCCTTTGCAGATGATATTGCAGTACTCAGCAACACCTGGGAAGGAATGAGTACAAATCTGAAGATCATTGAAAAATTCAGTAAAACAACAGGCTTAAAGCTTAATGTGAAAAAAACACATGGATTTTATATAAGTCACCATAAAGATAAGATCCTGGTCAACAACTGCAAACCATGGCAATTTGAAAAACAAAATATTGAAAACATTAATCCAGGAGAAAGCGAGAGATACCTCGGATTGAACTTTGATCCACACATCGGCCATTCAAGTAACAACAAAATTAATGAGGTTCTTGTTGACTGGGCACAAAAACTCGACAATTTACCACTAAAGCCCACACAGAAAATAGAAATATTGTGTCAATATTTGATCCCTAAACTGTCATTTAAGTTGGAAATGACAGGAACAGAAGCTAAAACTTTAAACATGCTGGATCAAACAATAAAAAAGTATGTCAAACATTTCCTACACCTACCTGCATACACATGTGATGGTCTCCTATATTCGAAAAGATCCTTTGGGGGCCTCAGTATACCAAAGTTATGTACGACAATTGGTCTAAACAAAATCAATAGTTTATTGTATCTCAGGGAAGCTCCAGATCTGTACATAGCTCAATCTTTCATATATGCAGGAGAAGTAATTGATGAAAAAATTGATAACATCATCAAAACACACAAACTCAACATTCTGGACAGTAGATTTG
>CAWUFW010007198.1:0-237500 GCA_963921515.1 Calotriton arnoldi | reverse complement strand
CTAAGTAAGAGACTTAGAAACAACGACTTGCAGGGAGACAAGGCCTAGGGCCTTCAGAAGTGCTGTCGCCTCACAAAACCACCCAAGGCAGGTAAGTAAAGGACCCACGGGGGACGCGTGCAGTGTGGATACACAGGCGCGGATCGCCGTTAACTTCAATGGGGCAAGTCGCGGTTGGAAATAAAGAGTTTTAGGATACTTCGGGAGAACCTACAAGCAAGTCACTTACAGGGTAAGTAGTTCTAGGGCCCACACCCACAGGAGCACCGTAGTGCTGGAGTTACCTCACCCAGGGAAGCCGGGTGCACAGGTGTCCTTTGGTGTCGGGTCGCGGCGTCGTTTTCAATGGCGAACAAAGAAGACTTGCTGTTTGCGGGAGCTGAAGAAGTGTCCGGTGGAATCCAAGCCTGGATTCTGAAGAAGGATGACCTGAAAGCAGAGGGGACAGTGTTCAAAGTCACTTGGCAGTGACCCGGGGCAAGGAAGATGGATGCCCACCGTCGTCGGTCGCTTCAGGTCGGTTGCGGGTGCCTTGACTCTTCAGCCACGTGGTCCAGGAGGCGTCGACGACGACCAGGAGCTGGATTCGGTGTGTCCCTCGACGTCTGCAGCTGACTGCGGTGTCGGCAACTCGATCGGAGCCAACAAGCCTTGGCAGCCGCAAGTCTCGGGGAGATGAAGAAAAGTCGATGGCGCAGACCAGCAAGGTCTGAGGGACTCACCCAGCGAGGGTAAGTCAGGGCAGGCCTGGAGCAACCAGGGGAGCCCTTTGGTTTCTTTAAGAAGTCTTCTGGGGACCCACAAGCCAGCGGGCAAGGGATCGCGAAGACACCTCGGGCGGAATCACTCAACAGGGGCCCACGGTCACTCGGGACGGTGTAGGCCTCTGATCTTCGGAGGGATTCCTGCTGGAGGTCGGGACCACACGTGGTCCAAAGCACAAGTTCGTAGAACGTTGTGAAGGGGTTGCACTCGACAATAGTGCACGGTACCCAGGGGTCGCGGTTCCTCGTTACTCGTGGGGTCCACTTGCCTCAGCTTCGCTGGGGACTCACGATGGCCTGGGAGAGGTCAGGAAATCCACTTCTTGGGCTGCAGGGACTTCGGACTCCGGCGGGAGCGGCGTAGTTTGCGACCGTCGTTGTCGTTTTTGGTGCCTGCCAAGCAGGGAGTCACTCCTTGACTCCAAGGGAGATTCTTCTGTCTTCCAAAGGTAGTGGAACGTCGAAGGGCCAGGATTCTTCTGTAGAGCGTCGTCCAGGGGTTATCTGCTTTGCAATGGCAAGGTTCCTCCTCTTAAACTAAAAAGAGGGGATGGACTAGCTCTATGACCCCACCTATGGGAGGGTCAAGGGAGGGGGTGGCTACACCCACTTCCCTTTGTCCAGTTTCGTGCCAGAGCAGGGGCAGGCAGCCCCTGAGCTGGTTTGAACTGGCATATGCACAGAGGAGCCTTCTGCTCCCCCAGTGCAGGACTTCAAAGCACTCTAAGAGTGCACCCACCCAGCCCCAATACACTAAACCCTGTCTGGAAGGTGGTTACACCTCCCTGTGACAGGATGCCTATTGTTGGGCTTCCTCCACTGCGAGTTTCGGTCATCAGCAGGAGGGCAGCCCAGTGTCTGTGACTGGTGGCATCCATTTTGTGATGCCAGGGCTCTTTAGGATTCTACCGTGTTTCCACAGCAGGTACATGTCTTATCCCTCTAGAAGGGTGGAATGCTACCCCCGCTGCCAAGATTGGCGGGGGGTAGTATTCCAAGATGTTTGACACCAAACACGACATGTTTTGATGCAGCCATTCCAAAGTTAGCATTTACCGCGAGGATATAATGCACTTAAATAGTATATGGTTTAACCGCATCCACAAACAGCACCAGAGAATAGACTCTGAGAGCTGCAGAGGGGCCCTGCTCAGGCAGAGGCACCCCCTCACATAGAAGCCAAGCACCCTGCCCTCAGGATTGATAGGGCCTGCCTTAGGGGTGACTGATAGGTTTATATGTGTGTGCAGGAGAGATATAGGAAACCTATATCCCAGTGAGGGGTGCTAGCACCACCTCACCCAGGCTGCAGTAGCAGGCCTGTGGTGTCAGATTTAGACTGCTTCCCAGGGGTGGCATAACATATGCTGCAGCCCCTGGGAGGCCTGTGAAGTACCTATGCCCTTGGCACCTAAGGTACCATATACTAGGGACTCATAAGGCACCACAGTATCCAATCACTAGTGCACCTAGAGTGCACTCCATGTCGTTTAGAGAGAGCAGATAGACTGGGGCCCTGAATAGCAGGGTCCCAGTCCAACTAAGTCATAAACCAGCAAAACACCATAAAAAAAGTGGGGGCAACCATATAGTCAGATTCCACCTTCCTACATAACCCCCCAAACGAAAGGAGATAAGGCTAACCTTGGCCAGTTGAGCCTTTATTGACTAAGTGGCCATATAAGGAAGCACCTGCACTAGCATGGTTGCCCCCTGTCTTATGGTCCACTAAGCAATCCCTCACCCTAAGGGTATGAGAGGGTCTCCACCATGGGGAATCACTACCTGTGGTGTGCTTTGGTAAAGTACCAGGCTGGTGAGGTGTCTGAGTAGGGAAGTGTGGCCCTAGGAATGTTGGCCTCAGCTTTCTCAGCTCCCTGGTCACCATGTATGCCTGTCTTTCCATGACTGAGTGGTACTCTGCTCTAAGGGTCAACCTTTGACTGCCTACAGCCGGGGGTTGGGTCCCTTTGGGTGGAACACTGGAGGGACATGGCATGTTTGGAACCTTTTGGTCCCAGGTTTGCCCTTGCCTAACAGAGTCCTTCTGGGGGAGGTCCCTACATAAAGGTATGGGGGATCCCTCAGTGGGTGGAGGAATTTCTACCTGGCTAGGGCTACTAGCCTGGGTGCCCCTAATCTGCTGATGGGGGGTTCCTCTGGACAGGGGGCCCTGGGGGTCCACTGACCTCCCTGACCTCTGCAGCCCTGGGCTGACTGAGGCAGGGTAGAGAGGGGCAGGTTACCTGCTCCAGACTGGGTACCACCTTGTAAGGGTCCTCTGCCATCAGGGGGTGGCCAGGCCAGGCCTGACTACCTCTGTGGCAGTTCCTTCACTAGGGGTAGGGTCAGTTCCCTGAGGAGGCTGACCCTTACCTACTGTCTGGAGGGAAGAAGACTTTTCTTCAACCCTTGTGCTCTCTTCTGGGGGAGAGTGGGCCATTCTTCCAGGCTCCATCTCTCCAAAATCTTGGGCTGGGGCTGTGGCCATCACAGCCCCACTAACCTTTACAGGGACACCCAACATCTTCAGATGGGTTTGGTGTTCAATTTCAGCCCAGGCTGAAATTTCCAGATCATTGCCCATCAGGCAATCTACAGGTAAGGTTGGGGACACTGCCACTCTTTTTGGGCCTGTGACCCCCTCCCAGCTGAGATTGACTATGGCCATGGGGTGATCTGTTCTGACACCATCAATGTTGGTCACCTGGTATTTAAACTCAGGTAAAAGCTGGTGAGGGGGGACTAGTTTCCCTGCCACCATGGTGACACTAGCCCCTGTGTCCCTAAATGCCACAGCTTTCTGACCATTAATTATTGGCTCCAGTCTGTACCTGCCCAATGCTGTGGGACCCACGGTAAAGGTGGCAAATCCTATACCACCATCAGAATCTGAGGAGTCTGTTGAGGGGGTCCTGTCTAAACTAGGGCCCACCTCTGTTCCTCTTGCAAAAGCACCTAACTTTTTGGGTGCACTACTCCCAACTGGAGGATTACTACTGGTAGTACCAGGAGGGGTGGTAGTAGTTGTTGGAGGAACATTTTCTTTATTGCCATTCCTGGGACAACTGGGATCAGATTTCCAGTGCCCAGGCTTTTTACAGACATGGCAATAGGGTTTCTTTTCAGGAGAGGAAGGAGTTTGGGACCCACCCCCAGAAGAGGAATTTTGGGGCCCTGTAGTGGACTTATCCTTGGATTTATCCCCACCTTTCTCTTGGGACTTGGTAGAATCTTTCTTGTGGTCACCACCCTGATTCTTAGGCCTTACTCTGGTTCTGACCCATTTGTCTGCCTTCTTTCCCAATTCTTGGGGAGAGGTCAGATCAGAGTCCACCAGGTACTGGTGTAAAAGCTGGTTTTGACAATTATTAAGGATCTGTTCTCTCATCATTAGATTATAAAATCCTTTGAAATCAGTAACCCTACTGCCAACCAGCCAACCCTCCAGAGCCTTGGATGCACAATCTACAAAGTCTGTCCAGTCCTGAGTCTGTGCCTTCTGGGTATCTCTGAACTTCAACCTGTACTGCTCAGTGGTTAAGCCAAACCCATCTATCAGTGTACTCTTCAGGACCTCATAATCATCAGCATCCTCCTCTCTAACAGTGAGGAGCTTGTCTCTTCCTTTATCTGAAAAGGAGAGCCACAAGATTGCTGCCCACTGCTTTTGGGGGACCTGCTGTACTCTACAGGCCCTCTCCATAGCAGTTATCCATTTGTGGATATCATCCCCACTCTGGTAGGGAGGAACAACCTTGCTCAGGTTCCTATGGTCAGGGACATATTCTCTGCCTCTAGGGACACTGTTGCTGCCACCAGGGGGTTCTAAACCCTCCCTTCTGGAAGCTCTCTGGATCTCCAGGGCTTCTCTATCCAGTGCCAACTGCTTGGTTCTGAGGGCCACTTTGGCTTCCTCATACTGGAGCAGTTTGCACCTTCTCTCAGAGGAGGTCTCTCTTAAGTTAAAGTATGAGCTCCTCTCTTGGACAAATTCTCTGCCAGAGTGATAAGAGTGCTCAGATTCCCTGGAAGGGGATCTGTGCCTCTCATCCACTCTGCCAGTTCTCTTAGGGAGAACTCCTCTGTCCTGTTCAGGCTCCTTGAAGCCTGGCCCTTCAACCACAGAGTCTTGGTCATTCGGATTGTCCTCATCTGACCCAGATACTATGATTGACCCACCCACTGATTCAGACCCCTTAGCTCCTAGAGCCAATCTAAGGTCATCTGCTGTCAGCAGATCTATCAGGTGTAGTGTTGAGGGACTCTGTCCTAGTCTCAGGTGTCTGTCAACACACATGGCTCTCAAGTCAGAGAAAGCCATGTCCTTATACTGAGGCTGAGTGGATCCACTGGGTCCACCCTTTAAGGACATTCTAGTGTTGTGCAGTGTTGTACTACCTACACTAGTTTGTGGCCTACTGATCCTAGCTTGAGCTGTGGAAAGGGTGTGCTATCCCTTGGCACACAGCTCTAAGTTCAGTAGAACTTATTGATACTAAGCTTGACTTTATATGTACCTTGAGTACCTATAATGGTTTTCAGTTAGTAATTCAAATAGAGATTTTCTGGTAAAACAATGGCAAGCTGGAATCCCACACGCTGCCCACCAATGTGAGAAGTTGGCCTGGTATATGCTGTTCACTAATTAAAGTGGACACCTTGCACCAGGGCAAATCGACTCTTATGGTAGATAGGTTTAAGACAACCTTTTAAAGAAAGCTATCCTAGTGGTAGCTGTGGAGAGCAGCCTTCAGGCTAAGTCTCGGAGGAATGTAAAGCAGCTTGTTTTACCATATAATCTCTTGAATCACCAAATGAAAAGACACCACACAGGTATATATATCAAATATATATGTATTTATTTCTAAATAACTCTCTACTAATCTCTTTATGAGATTAGAAGACAAACATATGCACAAATCAACGTTTCACAATAAGTTAAGCACAAAATATGGCTGGGGCCCTAGGGGCGTACCAGACCATATACTAAGTAAGAGACTTAGAAACAACGACTTGCAGGGAGACAAGGCCTAGGGCCTTCAGAAGTGCTGGGGCCTCACAAAACCACCCAAGGCAGGTAAGTAAAGGACCCACGGGGGACGCGTGCAGTGTGGATACACAGGCGCGGATCGCCGTTAACTTCAATGGGGCAAGTCGCGGTTGGAAATAAAGAGTTTTAGGATACTTCGGGAGAACCTACAAGCAAGTCACTTACAGGGTAAGTAGTTCTAGGGCCCACACCCACAGGAGCACCGTAGTGCTGGAGTTACCTCACCCAGGGAAGCCGGGTGCACAGGTGTCCTTTGGTGTCGGGTCGCGGCGTCGTTTTCAATGGCGAACAAAGAAGACTTGCTGTTTGCGGGAGCTGAAGAAGTGTCCGGTGGAATCCAAGCCTGGATTCTGAAGAAGGATGACCTGAAAGCAGAGGGGACAGTGTTCAAAGTCACTTGGCAGTGACCCGGGGCAAGGAAGATGGATGCCCACCGTCGTCGGTCGCTTCAGGTCGGTTGCGGGTGCCTTGACTCTTCAGCCACGTGGTCCAGGAGGCGTCGACGACGACCAGGAGCTGGATTCGGTGTGTCCCTCGACGTCTGCAGCTGACTGCGGTGTCGGCAACTCGATCGGAGCCAACAAGCCTTGGCAGCCGCAAGTCTCGGGGAGATGAAGAAAAGTCGATGGCGCAGACCAGCAAGGTCTGAGGGACTCACCCAGCGAGGGTAAGTCAGGGCAGGCCTGGAGCAACCAGGGGAGCCCTTTGGTTTCTTTAAGAAGTCTTCTGGGGACCCACAAGCCAGCGGGCAAGGGATCGCGAAGACACCTCGGGCGGAATCACTCAACAGGGGCCCACGGTCACTCGGGACGGTGTAGGCCTCTGATCTTCGGAGGGATTCCTGCTGGAGGTCGGGACCACACGTGGTCCAAAGCACAAGTTCGTAGAACGTTGTGAAGGGGTTGCACTCGACAATAGTGCACGGTACCCAGGGGTCGCGGTTCCTCGTTACTCGTGGGGTCCACTTGCCTCAGCTTCGCTGGGGACTCACGATGGCCTGGGAGAGGTCAGGAAATCCACTTCTTGGGCTGCAGGGACTTCGGACTCCGGCGGGAGCGGCGTAGTTTGCGACCGTCGTTGTCGTTTTTGGTGCCTGCCAAGCAGGGGAGTCACTCCTTGACTCCAAGGGAGATTCTTCTGTCTTCCAAAGGTAGTGGAACGTCGAAGGGCCAGGATTCTTCTGTAGAGCGTCGTCCAGGGGTTATCTGCTTTGCAATGGCAAGGTTCCCCCTCTTAAACTAAAAAGAGGGGATGGACTAGCTCTATGACCCCACCTATGGGAGGGTCAAGGGAGGGGGTGGCTACACCCACTTCCCTTTGTCCAGTTTCGTGCCAGAGCAGGGGCAGGCAGCCCCTGAGCTGGTTTGAACTGGCATATGCACAGAGGAGCCTTCTGCTCCCCCAGTGCAGGACTTCAAAGCACTCTAAGAGTGCACCCACCCAGCCCCAATACACTAAACCCTGTCTGGAAGGTGGTTACACCTCCCTGTGACAGGATGCCTATTGTTGGGCTTCCTCCACTGCGAGTTTCGGTCATCAGCAGGAGGGCAGCCCAGTGTCTGTGACTGGTGGCATCCATTTTGTGATGCCAGGGCTCTTTAGGATTCTACCGTGTTTCCACAGCAGGTACATGTCTTATCCCTCTAGAAGGGTGGAATGCTACCCCCGCTGCCAAGATTGGCGGGGGGTAGTATTCCAAGATGTTTGACACCAAACACGACATGTTTTGATGCAGCCATTCCAAAGTTAGCATTTACCGCGAGGATATAATGCACTTAAATAGTATATGGTTTAACCGCATCCACAAACAGCACCAGAGAATAGACTCTGAGAGCTGCAGAGGGGCCCTGCTCAGGCAGAGGCACCCCCTCACATAGAAGCCAAGCACCCTGCCCTCAGGATTGATAGGGCCTGCCTTAGGGGTGACTGATAGGTTTATATGTGTGTGCAGGAGAGATATAGGAAACCTATATCCCAGTGAGGGGTGCTAGCACCACCTCACCCAGGCTGCAGTAGCAGGCCTGTGGTGTCAGATTTAGACTGCTTCCCAGGGGTGGCATAACATATGCTGCAGCCCCTGGGAGGCCTGTGAAGTACCTATGCCCTTGGCACCTAAGGTACCATATACTAGGGACTCATAAGGCACCACAGTATCCAATCACTAGTGCACCTAGAGTGCACTCCATGTCGTTTAGAGAGAGCAGATAGACTGGGGCCCTGAATAGCAGGGTCCCAGTCCAACTAAGTCATAAACCAGCAAAACACCATAAAAAAAGTGGGGGCAACCATATAGTCAGATTCCACCTTCCTACATAACCCCCCCAAACGAAAGGAGATAAGGCTAACCTTGGCCAGTTGAGCCTTTATTGACTAAGTGGCCATATAAGGAAGCACCTGCACTAGCATGGTTGCCCCCTGTCTTATGGTCCACTAAGCAATCCCTCACCCTAAGGGTATGAGAGGGTCTCCACCATGGGGAATCACTACCTGTGGTGTGCTTTGGTAAAGTACCAGGCTGGTGAGGTGTCTGAGTAGGGAAGTGTGGCCCTAGGAATGTTGGCCTCAGCTTTCTCAGCTCCCTGGTCACCATGTATGCCTGTCTTTCCATGACTGAGTGGTACTCTGCTCTAAGGGTCAACCTTTGACTGCCTACAGCCGGGGGTTGGGTCCCTTTGGGTGGAACACTGGAGGGACATGGCATGTTTGGAACCTTTTGGTCCCAGGTTTGCCCTTGCCTAACAGAGTCCTTCTGGGGGAGGTCCCTACATAAAGGTATGGGGGATCCCTCAGTGGGTGGAGGAATTTCTACCTGGCTAGGGCTACTAGCCTGGGTGCCCCTAATCTGCTGATGGGGGGTTCCTCTGGACAGGGGGCCCTGGGGGGTCCACTGACCTCCCTGACCTCTGCAGCCCTGGGCTGACTGAGGCAGGGTAGAGAGGGGCAGGTTACCTGCTCCAGACTGGGTACCACCTTGTAAGGGTCCTCTGCCATCAGGGGGTGGCCAGGCCAGGCCTGACTACCTCTGTGGCAGTTCCTTCACTAGGGGTAGGGTCAGTTCCCTGAGGAGGCTGACCCTTACCTACTGTCTGGAGGGAAGAAGACTTTTCTTCAACCCTTGTGCTCTCTTCTGGGGGAGAGTGGGCCATTCTTCCAGGCTCCATCTCTCCAAAATCTTGGGCTGGGGCTGTGGCCATCACAGCCCCACTAACCTTTACAGGGACACCCAACATCTTCAGATGGGTTTGGTGTTCAATTTCAGCCCAGGCTGAAATTTCCAGATCATTGCCCATCAGGCAATCTACAGGTAAGGTTGGGGACACTGCCACTCTTTTGGGCCTGTGACCCCCTCCCAGCTGAGATTGACTATGGCCATGGGGTGATCTGTTCTGACACCATCAATGTTGGTCACCTGGTATTTAAACTCAGGTAAAAGCTGGTGAGGGGGGACTAGTTTCCCTGCCACCATGGTGACACTAGCCCCTGTGTCCCTAAATGCCACAGCTTTCTGACCATTAATTATTGGCTCCAGTCTGTACCTGCCCAATGCTGTGGGACCCACGGTAAAGGTGGCAAATCCTATACCACCATCAGAATCTGAGGAGTCTGTTGAGGGGGTCCTGTCTAAACTAGGGCCCACCTCTGTTCCTCTTGCAAAAGCACCTAACTTTTTGGGTGCACTACTCCCAACTGGAGGATTACTACTGGTAGTACCAGGAGGGGTGGTAGTAGTTGTTGGAGGAACATTTTCTTTATTGCCATTCCTGGGACAACTGGGATCAGATTTCCAGTGCCCAGGCTTTTTACAGACATGGCAATAGGGTTTCTTTTCAGGAGAGGAAGGAGTTTGGGACCCACCCCCAGAAGAGGAATTTTGGGGCCCTGTAGTGGACTTATCCTTGGATTTATCCCCACCTTTCTCTTGGGACTTGGTAGAATCTTTCTTGTGGTCACCACCCTGATTCTTAGGCCTTACTCTGGTTCTGACCCATTTGTCTGCCTTCTTTCCCAATTCTTGGGGAGAGGTCAGATCAGAGTCCACCAGGTACTGGTGTAAAAGCTGGTTTTGACAATTATTAAGGATCTGTTCTCTCATCATTAGATTATAAAATCCTTTGAAATCAGTAACCCTACTGCCAACCAGCCAACCCTCCAGAGCCTTGGATGCACAATCTACAAAGTCTGTCCAGTCCTGAGTCTGTGCCTTCTGGGTATCTCTGAACTTCAACCTGTACTGCTCAGTGGTTAAGCCAAACCCATCTATCAGTGTACTCTTCAGGACCTCATAATCATCAGCATCCTCCTCTCTAACAGTGAGGAGCTTGTCTCTTCCTTTATCTGAAAAGGAGAGCCACAAGATTGCTGCCCACTGCTTTTGGGGGACCTGCTGTACTCTACAGGCCCTCTCCATAGCAGTTATCCATTTGTGGATATCATCCCCACTCTGGTAGGGAGGAACAACCTTGCTCAGGTTCCTATGGTCAGGGACATATTCTCTGCCTCTAGGGACACTGTTGCTGCCACCAGGGGTTCTAAACCCTCCCTTCTGGAAGCTCTCTGGATCTCCAGGGCTTCTCTATCCAGTGCCAACTGCTTGGTTCTGAGGGCCACTTTGGCTTCCTCATACTGGAGCAGTTTGCACCTTCTCTCAGAGGAGGTCTCTCTTAAGTTAAAGTATGAGCTCCTCTCTTGGACAAATTCTCTGCCAGAGTGATAAGAGTGCTCAGATTCCCTGGAAGGGGATCTGTGCCTCTCATCCACTCTGCCAGTTCTCTTAGGGAGAACTCCTCTGTCCTGTTCAGGCTCCTTGAAGCCTGGCCCTTCAACCACAGAGTCTTGGTCATTCGGATTGTCCTCATCTGACCCAGATACTATGATTGACCCACCCACTGATTCAGACCCCTTAGCTCCTAGAGCCAATCTAAGGTCATCTGCTGTCAGCAGATCTATCAGGTGTAGTGTTGAGGGACTCTGTCCTAGTCTCAGGTGTCTGTCAACACACATGGCTCTCAAGTCAGAGAAAGCCATGTCCTTATACTGAGGCTGAGTGGATCCACTGGGTCCACCCTTTAAGGACATTCTAGTGTTGTGCAGTGTTGTACTACCTACACTAGTTTGTGGCCTACTGATCCTAGCTTGAGCTGTGGAAAGGGTGTGCTATCCCTTGGCACACAGCTCTAAGTTCAGTAGAACTTATTGATACTAAGCTTGACTTTATATGTACCTTGAGTACCTATAATGGTTTTCAGTTAGTAATTCAAATAGAGATTTTCTGGTAAAACAATGGCAAGCTGGAATCCCACACGCTGCCCACCAATGTGAGAAGTTGGCCTGGTATATGCTGTTCACTAATTAAAGTGGACACCTTGCACCAGGGCAAATCGACTCTTATGGTAGATAGGTTTAAGACAACCTTTTAAAGAAAGCTATCCTAGTGGTAGCTGTGGAGAGCAGCCTTCAGGCTAAGTCTCGGAGGAATGTAAAGCAGCTTGTTTTACCATATAATCTCTTGAATCACCAAATGAAAAGACACCACACAGGTATATATATCAAATATATATGTATTTATTTCTAAATAACTCTCTACTAATCTCTTTATGAGATTAGAAGACAAACATATGCACAAATCAACGTTTCACAATAAGTTAAGCACAAAATATGGCTGGGGCCCTAGGGGCGTACCAGACCATATACTAAGTAAGAGACTTAGAAACAACGACTTGCAGGGAGACAAGGCCTAGGGCCTTCAGAAGTGCTGGGGCCTCACAAAACCACCCAAGGCAGGTAAGTAAAGGACCCACGGGGGACGCGTGCAGTGTGGATACACAGGCGCGGATCGCCGTTAACTTCAATGGGGCAAGTCGCGGTTGGAAATAAAGAGTTTTAGGATACTTCGGGAGAACCTACAAGCAAGTCACTTACAGGGTAAGTAGTTCTAGGGCCCACACCCACAGGAGCACCGTAGTGCTGGAGTTACCTCACCCAGGGAAGCCGGGTGCACAGGTGTCCTTTGGTGTCGGGTCGCGGCGTCGTTTTCAATGGCGAACAAAGAAGACTTGCTGTTTGCGGGAGCTGAAGAAGTGTCCGGTGGAATCCAAGCCTGGATTCTGAAGAAGGATGACCTGAAAGCAGAGGGGACAGTGTTCAAAGTCACTTGGCAGTGACCCGGGGCAAGGAAGATGGATGCCCACCGTCGTCGGTCGCTTCAGGTCGGTTGCGGGTGCCTTGACTCTTCAGCCACGTGGTCCAGGAGGCGTCGACGACGACCAGGAGCTGGATTCGGTGTGTCCCTCGACGTCTGCAGCTGACTGCGGTGTCGGCAACTCGATCGGAGCCAACAAGCCTTGGCAGCCGCAAGTCTCGGGGAGATGAAGAAAAGTCGATGGCGCAGACCAGCAAGGTCTGAGGGACTCACCCAGCGAGGGTAAGTCAGGGCAGGCCTGGAGCAACCAGGGGAGCCCTTTGGTTTCTTTAAGAAGTCTTCTGGGGACCCACAAGCCAGCGGGCAAGGGATCGCGAAGACACCTCGGGCGGAATCACTCAACAGGGGCCCACGGTCACTCGGGACGGTGTAGGCCTCTGATCTTCGGAGGGATTCCTGCTGGAGGTCGGGACCACACGTGGTCCAAAGCACAAGTTCGTAGAACGTTGTGAAGGGGTTGCACTCGACAATAGTGCACGGTACCCAGGGGTCGCGGTTCCTCGTTACTCGTGGGGTCCACTTGCCTCAGCTTCGCTGGGGACTCACGATGGCCTGGGAGAGGTCAGGAAATCCACTTCTTGGGCTGCAGGGACTTCGGACTCCGGCGGGAGCGGCGTAGTTTGCGACCGTCGTTGTCGTTTTTGGTGCCTGCCAAGCAGGGGAGTCACTCCTTGACTCCAAGGGAGATTCTTCTGTCTTCCAAAGGTAGTGGAACGTCGAAGGGCCAGGATTCTTCTGTAGAGCGTCGTCCAGGGGTTATCTGCTTTGCAATGGCAAGGTTCCCCCTCTTAAACTAAAAAGAGGGGATGGACTAGCTCTATGACCCCACCTATGGGAGGGTCAAGGGAGGGGTGGCTACACCCACTTCCCTTTGTCCAGTTTCGTGCCAGAGCAGGGGCAGGCAGCCCCTGAGCTGGTTTGAACTGGCATATGCACAGAGGAGCCTTCTGCTCCCCCAGTGCAGGACTTCAAAGCACTCTAAGAGTGCACCCACCCAGCCCCAATACACTAAACCCTGTCTGGAAGGTGGTTACACCTCCCTGTGACAGGATGCCTATTGTTGGGCTTCCTCCACTGCGAGTTTCGGTCATCAGCAGGAGGGCAGCCCAGTGTCTGTGACTGGTGGCATCCATTTTGTGATGCCAGGGCTCTTTAGGATTCTACCGTGTTTCCACAGCAGGTACATGTCTTATCCCTCTAGAAGGGTGGAATGCTACCCCCGCTGCCAAGATTGGCGGGGGGTAGTATTCCAAGATGTTTGACACCAAACACGACATGTTTTGATGCAGCCATTCCAAAGTTAGCATTTACCGCGAGGATATAATGCACTTAAATAGTATATGGTTTAACCGCATCCACAAACAGCACCAGAGAATAGACTCTGAGAGCTGCAGAGGGGCCCTGCTCAGGCAGAGGCACCCCCTCACATAGAAGCCAAGCACCCTGCCCTCAGGATTGATAGGGCCTGCCTTAGGGGTGACTGATAGGTTTATATGTGTGTGCAGGAGAGATATAGGAAACCTATATCCCAGTGAGGGGTGCTAGCACCACCTCACCCAGGCTGCAGTAGCAGGCCTGTGGTGTCAGATTTAGACTGCTTCCCAGGGGTGGCATAACATATGCTGCAGCCCCTGGGAGGCCTGTGAAGTACCTATGCCCTTGGCACCTAAGGTACTGTTAGAATTGGGGGTCTCTAGTTGGCACAGGTAGGTACTTGTGACAAATAGGGACCCTCGCCTCTAGTCAGGGTAAAGGGGTACACTCCTAAAATAACCCCTGCTCACCCCCTTGGTAGCTTGGCACGAGCAGACAGGCTTATCTCAGAGGCAGTGTGTAAAGCATTTGTGAACACATACAGTAATCTAGGGACACACTACAGATGGACACCACACAAGGTTTATATCAAAAATAAGTATTCTTTATATAGTTTTAACACAAGACCATAACGACAAAAATCCACAATACTGTACTTAAAAATGGTAGTTTTAGCTTAGTTCAGTTCAGTTCTTACGATGCGACACTTTAAGTCAATGTACCTTACGATGCGGGACGCTTCCACAACAAGCAATGTTGCAGCGATGGAAATGCGACAAAGTTCTGGTGCAAAGAAATAAAGACGTCAAGTTCTTCCTGATGCGGCACGCTTCTCCGAGGTTGCGAGAAGTCTCGACTCGATGCGTCAGCTACAGCGGCGACACCCTTGTTCAGCGATGCGACGACAGCGGCTTTGGCGGCGACCCTCTTCTCCGACGTGGCGAGACGCTTCCGCTCGATGCGACAACTGCAGCGGCGACACCCTTGTTTCGTGATGCGACGGCAGCAGCTCCGACGGCGGCACGCTTCTCCGTGGATGCGAGGCGCTTCTCTTGATGCGGTGCAATGCGACAGCTACAGCGGCGACACCCTCCTTCGGAGTTGCGACGGCAGCGGCTGCGGCGGCGACACGCTTCTTCCTCGATGCGAGACTCTTCTCTTGATGCGGTGCAATGCGACAGCTACAGCGGCGACACCCTCCTTCGGAGTTGCGACGGCAGCAGCAGCGACGGCGACACGCTTCCTCTTCGTTGCGGGACGCTTCTCTCGATGCGGTGCAATACGACAGCTACAGCGGCGACACCCTCCTTCGGAGTTGCGACGGCAGCAGCAGCGACGGCGACACGCTTCTTCCTCTTGAGTCGCGCTTCCAGCTCCTTGCGACACGCAGTCCCTTCAGAAGGCCCAAAACAGCAGCAGGCACTTCCAAAGGATTCTTGGGGAGCTGGTGGTTGAAGTCTGTTGTCCCTGAGACTTCAGCAGGAGGCAAGCTCTTTTCTCAAGCCCTTGGAGATACTTTACAAGTTGAATAAAAGTGCACACAAAGTCCTTTCTCCTTCCTTTGGCAGTCAGGCAACCACTGCAGGCAGATCCCTCTAGCTTAGGGATAGTCTTCTCCTCAGTTCCTTCTTGGTTCCGCTCCTCAGCAAAGGTTTCTTCTTGTTTTCCCAAAGTGATCTAATTTCCTAGGGGTCTGGGTCCCCTTTTTATACACAGTTTTCCTTTGTTCTCTGAAGGCAGAGAGGCCTCTGCCTAGTCCAAAACCAGTTCTGGTCAGTCCTGGAGCACTTTGTTTTTCTGACTCCTTCTTTCCTTTCAGAATGTGGGGCAGGGTGCTCAGCCGCCCGGCAGGAGGTGGAGCCAGCATTGTGGAAGGCAGGCACAGCCCTATTCAGACCCAGGTGCAACTCCTCCCTCCACTCTGGATGCAGATCTTTCTATTCAGCCCTGTGCTGACTCACCCTGTCTCCTGTAGCCACCCCCAGCCCCTGTCACTCAATCTCCAGACAAGGAATACACAACCTAGCAGAGGCAGGCTTGGAAGTTTAGGCAAGAAAATACCCACTTTCTATAAGTGGTATTTTCAAACACAGAATGTTAAAACCAACTTCACTAAAAGATGTATTTTATCATTCTGAGTTCAGGCATACTAAATTCGTTTTTCTACCATGTTCCCTGGGTCAGTTCTGACTATAAGGTGTAATAGTCAGTCTGCCCATTCTGGCCTATGGGGAGCAGGTAGCCTTGCAATAGTGAAAAACGAAAATGGCTGTAATTCACTATTAGGACATGCCACACACACCAGGGCATGTCCTACCTTATACTTACACTGCACCCTGTCCTAGGGCCTACTTTAGGGGTGACCAACATGCAGTAAAGGGAAGGTTTAGGGACTGGTAAGTGGGTGTACTCACCAAGTCGACATAGCAGCCCTAGGCTGCACACAGGCTCTGCAATGGCAGGCCTGAGGCACATTTTACAAGCCGCTTCTGTGGGTGGCACAACCAGTGCTGCAAGCCCACCAGCGGCATTGGATTTACAAGCCCTGGGCACACTCAGTGCACTGTACTAGGGACTGACAAGTAAACCAATCATCCAATCATGGAGTCACTAATCCATCACACAATTTATAATGGGGAGAGCATATGCACTTTAGCACTGATCAGCAGTGGTAAAGTGCCCAGAGTCATAAAACAGCCAACAACAGGTCAGAAAAAATATAGGAAGAAGGCAAAAAGTTTAGGGATGACCCTGCAAAAAGGGCCAAGTCCAACACAACCCCCTTCCAGCCAAAATGCAGGGGAGACCAATCACTACCCTGATGGGCTTCTCTGCTTTGGGCGATAGAACATGGACCCTGGCCCGCAACAGCAGGGGCATACTCCAGTTCTACGCCAATCTGAACCTATTTTGATCCCTCTGTCCATACTCTCAGGGTCCACCAAGCTAATCCATGGGGAACCCTTCTCCTCACCTGTGGACACCATCTGTGCAGCACCTAACCTTAACTTGCTCACAGGTGTGTCCCAACAGACAGGAAGCAAGCCACAGTGGCCACTGACAGTGGTCAGGGATGAGACCCAGGCCTTATGCCTCTCAGGGCTCTCAAACCTCTGTGGCGTCAGAGAGCGGGGGGCAGTAGCCCCAGGTGCTTGGCACCCTTTGTCCATTCTCCCTCCTGTCAGGTCAGGTATGACATCCTGACACTGATCTACCAGCCCCGGGCCTGTACCCGGCGGCTGGACTGGAGACTGGGGTGGGCTTTCCCACACCCGGTCCTCCTCCTTGGGGCTCTGTACCCTCCCACCTGGAGCGGTACCCCCTTCCAGAATTGTCAGGGCACCTGTGGCCGGTGTCCTGCACAATTCGCCCACCAGTTCAGGGGTTCTATCCTGCAACTGGGCGTCCAGGTCAGGGGGACACCCTGAACCTGGTCCTCCAATCTAGGGTCTAAACCCTCCAGTTGAACCGGGGTCAGAGGCGAGGACTCCCTCCCTCTGCACCCCCTTCCAGAGTACTGCCCCCTCCCATCAGGAGCGGTACCCCCTTCCAGAATTGTCAGGGCACCTGTGGCAGGTGTCCTGCACAGCTCGCCCACCAGTTCAGGGGTTCTATCCTGCAACTGGGATCCCAGCATAGGGTCTTTACCCTTAGACTGGGCAGAGGCCAGGGGTGAGGCTGTCCTCTCCCCGCCCCCTTACTGGGGTCCTGCACCCTCCCACCTGGAGCGGTGCCCCCAGAAGACAAACTGGTAGGGGCACTGTTAGCAGCTGCCCCTTCCTCCAGGTCAGGGGGACACCCTGAACCTGGCCCTCCAACCCAGGGTCTGTACCCTTAGGCTGGACCTGTGCCTGGCAACCCAGGACTTCCGGGAGGGTACACCAACCCCTCCCAAGGGGAACACACTCCTCTAGAGTTGTGTAAGAATCTGCCTGGTGCACCAGGACTTCCTGGGGAGCACGCATGCCCCCCCAGAGGGTAACACATCTCTCATGTGTTGTGTGACAGTCCGCCTGGCGCAGATCTCCCGACGCCTGTCCATCTGACAGCGCGGGGAGATCCCCCAGGACAGAAGTGGTGTTACCATGGTCATTCACTGGTGACTCAGCCCTTCTGGCTGGTCCCTGACCCACTGGTTCTTCCACTGGGGACTCTCTCCCCCTCTCACCCCTCCCTCTGGACTTCTGCACCCTCCCAACTGGAGCGGCACTGCCAGACACCAGAAACACTGGAGCTCCATTTACAGACGCTCCAGGTTCTCTAGACACTAGGAGATCCTCCTCAACAGGCGGCCCATCAGGACAGCCTAGGCTCCCTACCTGGTGTTCCCTTAAAGAACCATCCAGGCTCTGAGACTGGGTTTCGGGCACCTTGGGACACGCAGCCCCACACTCACTCCTTCTCCACTGAGACAGGACGTGAGTCCCTACACCCCTCCCATTACCACGGGACCTAGCTGGGCTACACTGAACCTCTCCCACCACTCTGGGTTGGAAGACACCTGAGCCACTCCTCTTAGGGTCACTCCCCAATGCCTCTTCAGACCCTCTGGAATCCACCAAAAGGTCTGCCTCCAATGTGAGCTCCCTGAGGTCAGAGAACTCACACTCCAACAGGTGTTGGCATAGCTCTGGAAAACAGGGACTTACAATATGCTCTCCCAAAATTGGATCACACAGTCCCCCACAGGGGTTAACCAAACTATCCTTCACCTCACCATCCAGTGCCTCACACACGTACTCCACACCACTCTTCTGAGATTGGCAAGACAGTATCTGACTGTCTCTGTCACTCAACCCACACTCTTCTGGGCGGTCTTCACACTCACATACCAGGACTTCAACCATGGGGGAACCCCTCTCCCTGCACCTCTCATCTAGAGTCAGTAGAGTGTCCCTCCCACCACTAGGACCATGAATCCCTGCGTCAGTTTCCCTATTCCTCTCAGGGACACTGCGCACTACTGGAGCTACCTCATGTCCTTGAACCTCCCGGTGTATGTTAACCCCCTCCAAGTCAGGCGCCACATCTCTGGGTGTGTGCACTACTCTCTCAGCACTGAATAACTTAATTTTGCTGCCACCATCTGAGCTGGACTCCACCTCAGCAAAGCTCACTTCCTGAGCTGCCCAAATTTCTTTTTCTTGGGCTAAGGCCCTCTGAGCCTCATCAAGCTCTCTCAGCTCTTCGTCAATTTCTCTCAGCTCCTGCTCATAAGCCAGAAGCCAGCTATCTTTTTCTGTTGCTCCCTCATTTTTAGGGAATTCCTCCTTCTCAGACTCAACTGGTAGTGTTGCCTTCCAGCTGGGTAACTCATACTGAAATAGGGATGCCTCTAGATCCTCCCTGGACCTTCTCTTCACAGGCAGCCCTCTTTCCTTGCAAAACACACGTAGCTCCTTCATTGTGTAGATAAACATGTGCCAGAAGTTGAGTTCCATTTTGCAACAACTAACCAGAGTCATGGTATCAAAAATACCTCCAGGAGGACACCATAAAACAGAAAAACAGTATGTGGTCGCGTTTGGTCTGCACTCACTAGTAGTGTTCACCAATCACTGTACATGAGTCACAAATGCAAGTCCAGAATCCTCACCGCTGACCACCAATGTTAGAATTGGGGGTCTCTAGTTGGCACAGGTAGGTACTTGTGACAAATAGGGACCCTCGCCTCTAGTCAGGGTAAAGGGGTACACTCCTAAAATAACCCCTGCTCACCCCCTTGGTAGCTTGGCACGAGCAGACAGGCTTATCTCAGAGGCAGTGTGTAAAGCATTTGTGAACACATACAGTAATCTAGGGACACACTACAGATGGACACCACACAAGGTTTTATATCAAAAATAAGTATTCTTTATATAGTTTTAACACAAGACCATAACGACAAAAATCCACAATACTGTACTTAAAAATGGTAGTTTTAGCTTAGTTCAGTTCAGTTCTTACGATGCGACACTTTAAGTCAATGTACCTTACGATGCGGGACGCTTCCACAACAAGCAATGTTGCAGCGATGGAAATGCGACAAAGTTCTGGTGCAAAGAAATAAAGACGTCAAGTTCTTCCTGATGCGGCACGCTTCTCCGAGGTTGCGAGAAGTCTCGACTCGATGCGTCAGCTACAGCGGCGACACCCTTGTTCAGCGATGCGACGACAGCGGCTTTGGCGGCGACCCTCTTCTCCGACGTGGCGAGACGCTTCCGCTCGATGCGACAACTGCAGCGGCGACACCCTTGTTTCGTGATGCGACGGCAGCAGCTCCGACGGCGGCACGCTTCTCCGTGGATGCGAGGCGCTTCTCTTGATGCGGTGCAATGCGACAGCTACAGCGGCGACACCCTCCTTCGGAGTTGCGACGGCAGCGGCTGCGACGGCGACACGCTTCTTCCTCGATGCGAGACTCTTCTCTTGATGCGGTGCAATGCGACAGCTACAGCGGCGACACCCTCCTTCGGAGTTGCGACGGCAGCAGCAGCGACGGCGACACGCTTCCTCTTCGTTGCGGGACGCTTCTCTCGATGCGGTGCAATACGACAGCTACAGCGGCGACACCCTCCTTCGGAGTTGCGACGGCAGCAGCAGCGACGGCGACACGCTTCTTCCTCTTGAGTCGCGCTTCCAGCTCCTTGCGACACGCAGTCCCTTCAGAAGGCCCAAAACAGCAGCAGGCACTTCCAAAGGATTCTTGGGGAGCTGGTGGTTGAAGTCTGTTGTCCCTGAGACTTCAGCAGGAGGCAAGCTCTTTTCTCAAGCCCTTGGAGATACTTTACAAGTTGAATAAAAGTGCACACAAAGTCCTTTCTCCTTCCTTTGGCAGTCAGGCAACCACTGCAGGCAGATCCCTCTAGCTTAGGGATAGTCTTCTCCTCAGTTCCTTCTTGGTTCCGCTCCTCAGCAAAGGTTTCTTCTTGTTTTCCCAAAGTGATCTAATTTCCTAGGGGTCTGGGTCCCCTTTTTATACACAGTTTTCCTTTGTTCTCTGAAGGCAGAGAGGCCTCTGCCTAGCCCAAAACCAGTTCTGGTCAGTCCTGGAGCACTTTGTTTTTCTGACTCCTTCTTTCCTTTCAGAATGTGGGGCAGGGTGCTCAGCCGCCCGGCAGGAGGTGGAGCCAGCATTGTGGAAGGCAGGCACAGCCCTATTCAGACCCAGGTGCAACTCCTCCCTCCACTCTGGATGCAGATCTTTCTATTCAGCCCTGTGCTGACTCACCCTGTCTCCTGTAGCCACCCCCAGCCCCTGTCACTCAATCTCCAGACAAGGAATACACAACCTAGCAGAGGCAGGCTTGGAAGTTTAGGCAAGAAAATACCCACTTTCTATAAGTGGTATTTTCAAACACAGAATGTTAAAACCAACTTCACTAAAAGATGTATTTTATCATTCTGAGTTCAGGCATACTAAATTCGTTTTTCTACCATGTTCCCTGGGTCAGTTCTGACTATAAGGTGTAATAGTCAGTCTGCCCATTCTGGCCTATGGGGAGCAGGTAGCCTTGCAATAGTGAAAAACGAAAATGGCTGTAATTCACTATTAGGACATGCCACACACACCAGGGCATGTCCTACCTTATACTTACACTGCACCCTGTCCTAGGGCCTACTTTAGGGGTGACCAACATGCAGTAAAGGGAAGGTTTAGGGACTGGTAAGTGGGTGTACTCACCAAGTCGACATAGCAGCCCTAGGCTGCACACAGGCTCTGCAATGGCAGGCCTGAGGCACATTTTACAAGCCGCTTCTGTGGGTGGCACAACCAGTGCTGCAAGCCCACCAGCGGCATTGGATTTACAAGCCCTGGGCACACTCAGTGCACTGTACTAGGGACTGACAAGTAAACCAATCATCCAATCATGGAGTCACTAATCCATCACACAATTTATAATGGGGAGAGCATATGCACTTTAGCACTGATCAGCAGTGGTAAAGTGCCCAGAGTCATAAAACAGCCAACAACAGGTCAGAAAAAATATAGGAAGAAGGCAAAAAGTTTAGGGATGACCCTGCAAAAAGGGCCAAGTCCAACAGGTACCATATACTAGGGACTCATAAGGCACCACAGTATCCAATCACTAGTGCACCTAGAGTGCACTCCATGTCGTTTAGAGAGAGCAGATAGACTGGGGCCCTGAATAGCAGGGTCCCAGTCCAACTAAGTCATAAACCAGCAAAACACCATAAAAAAAGTGGGGGCAACCATATAGTCAGATTCCACCTTCCTACAAGGATGCTGTAGTGGTCCAGGCAGGATAGAGTGAGAGGCTGAACACTCATCTGGCGAATACCTAGATAGAGGATGCTGTAGTGGTCCAGGCAGGATAGAGTGAGAGGCTGAACACTCATCTGGCGAATACCTAGATAGAGGATGCTGTAGTGGTCCAGGCAGGATAGAGTGAGAGGCTGAACACTCATCTGGCGAATACCTAGATAGAGGATGCTGTAGTGGTCCAGGCAGGATAGAGTGAGAGGCTGAACACTCATCTGGCGAATACCTAGATAGAGGATGCTGTAGTGGTCCAGGCAGGATAGAGTGAGAGGCTGAACACTCATCTGGCGAATACCTAGATAGAGGATGCTGTAGTGGTCCAGGCAGGATAGAGTGAGAGGCTGAACACTCATCTGGCGAATACCTAGATAGAGGATGCTGTAGTGGTCCAGGCAGGATAGAGTGAGAGGCTGAACACTCATCTAGCGAATACCTAGATAGAGGATGCTGTAGTGGTCCAGGCAGGATAGAGTGAGAGGCGGAACACTCATCTGGCGAATACCTAGATAGAGGATGCTGTAGTGGTCTAGGCAGGATAGAGTGAGAGGCTGAACACTCATCTGGCGAATACCTAGATAGAGGATGCTGTAGTGGTCCAGGCAGGATAGAGTGAGAGGCTGAACACTCATCTGGCGAATACCTAGATAGAGGATGCTGTAGTGGTCCAGGCAGGATAGAGTGAGAGGCTGAACACTCATCTGCCGAATACCTAGATAGAGGATGCTGTAGTGGTCCAGGCAGGATAGAGTGAGGGTGAACACTCATCTGGCGAATACCTAGATAGAGGATGCTGTAGTGGTCCAGGCAGGATAGAGTGAGGCTGAACACTCATCTGGCGAATACCTAGATAGAGGATGCTGTAGTGGTCCAGACAGGATAGAGTGAGAGGCTGAACACTCATCTGGCGAATACCTAGATAGAGGATGCTGTAGTGGTCCAGGCAGGATAGAGTGAGAGGCTGAACACTCATCTGGCGAATACCTAGATAGAGGATGCTGTAGTGGTCCAGGCAGGATAGAGTGAGAGGCTGAACACTCATCTGGCGAATACCTAGATAGAGGATGCTGTAGTGGTCTAGGCAGGATAGAGTGAGAGGCTGAACACTCATCTGGCGAATACCTAGATACAGGATGCTGTAGTGGTCCAGGCAGGATAGAGTGAGAGGCTGAACACTCATCTGGCGAATACCTAGATAGAGGATGCTGTAGTGGTCTAGGCAGGATAGAGTGAGAGGCTGAACACTCATCTGGCGAATACCTAGATAGAGGATGCTGTAGTGGTCCAGGCAGGATAGAGTGAGAGGCGGAACACTCATCTGGCGAATACCTAGATAGAGGATGCTGTAGTGGTCCAGGCAGGATAGAGTGAGAGGCGGAACACTCATCTGGCGAATACCTAGATAGAGGATGCTGTAGTGGTCCAGGCAGGATAGAGTGAGAGGCTGAACACTCATCTGGCGAATACCTAGATAGAGGATGCTGTAGTGGTCCAGGCAGGATAGAGTGAGAGGCGGAACACTCATCTGGCGAATACCTAGATAGAGGATGCTGTAGTGGTCCAGGCAGGATAGAGTGAGAGGCGGAACACTCATCTGGCGAATACCTAGATAGAGGATGCTGTAGTGGTCCAGGCAGGATAGAGTGAGAGGCGGAACACTCATCTGGCGAATACCTAGATAGAGGATGCTGTAGTGGTCCAGGCAGGATAGAGTGAGAGGCTGAACACTCATCTGGCGAATACCTAGATAGAGGATGCTGTAGTGGTCCAGGCAGGATAGAGTGAGAGGCTGAACACTCATCTGGCGAATACCTAGATAGAGGATGCTGTAGTGGTCCAGGCAGGATAGAGTGAGAGGCTGAACACTCATCTGGCGAATACCTAGATAGAGGATGCTGTAGTGGTCCAGCCAGGATAGAGTGAGAGGCTGAACACTCATCTGGCGAATACCTAGATAGAGGATGCTGTAGTGGTCCAGGCAGGATAGAGTGAGAGGCTGAACACTCATCTGGCGAATACCTAGATAGAGGACGCTGTAGTGGTCCAGGCAGGATAGAGTGAGAGGCTGAACACTCATCTGGCGAATACCTAGATAGAGGACGCTGTAGTGGTCCAGGCAGGATAGAGTGAGAGGCTGAACACTGATCTGGCGAATACCTAGATAGAGGACGCTGTAGTGGTCCAGGCAGGATAGAGTGAGAGGCTGAACACTCATCTGGCGAATACCTAGATAGAGGACCCTGTAGTGGTCTAGGCAGGATAGAGTGAGGCTGAACACTCATCTGGCGAATACCTAGATAGAGGATGCTGTAGTGGTCCAGGCAGGATAGAGTGAGAGGCTGAACACTCATCTGGCGAATACCTAGATAGAGGATGCTGTAGTGGTCCAGGCAGGATAGAGTGAGGCTGAACACTCATCTGGCGAATACCTAGATAGAGGATGCTGTAGTGGTCTAGGAATGATAGAGTGAGAGGCTGAACACTCATCTGGCGAATACCTAGATAGAGGATGCTGTAGTGGTCTAGGCAGGATAGAGTGAGAGGCTGAACACTCATCTGGCGAATACCTAGATAGAGGATGCTGTAGTGGTCTAGGCAGGATAGAGTGAGGCTGAACACTCATCTGGCGAATACCTAGATAGAGGATGCTGTAGTGGTCCAGGCAGGATAGAGTGAGAGGCGGAACACTCATCTGGCGAATACCTAGATAGAGGATGCTGTAGTGGTCCAGGCAGGATAGAGTGAGAGGCTGAACACTCATCTCTCGAATACCTAGATAGAGGATGCTGTAGTGGTCCAGGCAGGATAGAGAGAGGCGGAACACTCATCTGGCGAATACCTAGATAGAGGATGCTGTAGTGGTCCAGGCAGGATAGAGTGAGAGGCTGAACACTCATCTGGCGAATACCTAGATAGAGGATGCTGTAGTGGTCCAGGCAGGATAGAGTGAGAGGCTGAACACTCATCTGGCGAATACCTAGATAGAGGATGCTGTAGTGGTCCAGGCAGGATAGAGTGAGAGGCTGAACACTCATCTGGCGAATACCTAGATAGAGGATGCTGTAGTGGTCCAGGCAGGATAGAGTGAGAGGCTGAACACTCACCTGGCGAATACCTAGATAGAGGATGCTATAGTGGTCCAGGCAGGATAGAGTGAGAGGCTGAACACTCATCTGGCGAATACCTAGATAGAGGATGCTGTAGTGGTCCAGGCAGGATAGAGTGAGGCGGAACACTCATCTGGCGAATACCTAGATAGAGGATGCTGTAGTGGTCCAGGCAGGATAGAGTGAGAGGCTGAACACTCATCTGGCGAATACCTAGATAGAGGATGCTGTAGTGGTCCAGGCAGGATAGAGTGAGAGGCTGAACACTCATGTGGCGAATACCTAGATAGAGGATGATGTAGTGGTCCAGGCAGGATAGAGTGAGAGGCTGAACACTCATCTGGCGAATACCTAGATAGAGGATGCTGTAGTGGTCCAGGCAGGATAGAGTGAGAGGCGGAACACTCATCTCTCGAATACCTAGATAGAGGATGCTGTAGTGGTCTAGGCAGGATAGAGTGAGAGGCTGAACACTCATCTGGCGAATACCTAGATAGAGGATGCTGTAGTGGTCCAGGCAGGATAGAGTGAGAGGCTGAACACTCATCTGGCGAATACCTAGATAGAGGATGCTGTAGTGGTCCAGCCAGGATAGAGTGAGAGGCTGAACACTCATCTGGCGAATACCTAGATAGAGGATGCTGTAGTGGTCCAGGCAGGATAGAGTGAGAGGCTGAACACTCATCTGGCGAATACCTAGATAGAGGATGCTGTAGTGGTCCAGGCAGGATAGAGTGAGAGGCTGAACACTCATCTGGCGAATACCTAGATAGAGGATGCTGTAGTGGTCCAGGCAGGATAGAGTGAGAGGCTGAACACTCATCTGGCGAATACCTAGATAGAGGATGCTGTAGTGGTCCAGGCAGGATAGAGTGAGAGGCTGAACACTCATCTGGCGAATACCTAGATAGAGGATGCTGTAGTGGTCTAGGCAGGATAGAGTGAGAGGCGGAACACTCATCTGGCGAATACCTAGATAGAGGATGCTGTAGTGGTCTAGGCAGGATAGAGTGAGAGGCTGAACACTCATCTGGCAAATACCTAGATAGAGGATGCTGTAGTGGTCCAGGCAGGATAGAGTGAGAGGCTGAACACTCATCTGGCGAATACCTAGATAGAGGATGCTGTAGTGGTCTAGGCATGATAGAGTGAGAGGCTGAACACTCATCTGGCGAATACCTAGATAGAGGATGCTGTAGTGGTCCAGGCAGGATAGAGTGAGAGGCGGAACCCTCATCTCTCGAATACCTAGATAGAGGATGCTGTAGTGGTCCAGGCAGGATAGAGTGAGAGGCTGAACACTCATCTGGTGAATACCTAGATAGAGGATGCTGTAGTGGTCCAGGCAGGATAGAGTGAGAGGCAGAACACTCATCTGGCGAATACCTAGATAGAGGATGCTGTAGTGGTCCAGGCAGGATAGAGTGAGAGGCTGAACACTCATCTGGCGAATACCTAGATAGAGGATGCTGTAGTGGTCCAGGCAGGATAGAGTGAGAGGCTGAACACTCATCTGGCGAATACCTAGATAGAGGATGCTGTAGTGGTCCAGGCAGGATAGAGTGAGAGGCTGAACACTCATCTGGCGAATACCTAGATAGAGGATGCTGTAGTGGTCTAGGCAGGATAGAGTGAGGCTGAACACTCATCTGGCGAATACCTAGATAGAGGATGCTGTAGTGGTCCAGGCAGGATAGAGTGAGAGGCTGAACACTCATCTGGCGAATACCTAGATAGAGGATGCTGTAGTGGTCCAGGCAGGATAGAGTGAGAGGCTGAACACTCATCTGGCGAATACCTAGATAGAGGATGCTGTAGTGGTCCAGGCAGGATAGAGTGAGAGGCTGAACACTCATCTGGCGAATACCTAGATAGAGGATGCTGTAGTGGTCCAGGCAGGATAGAGTGAGAGGCTGAACACTCATCTGGCGAATACCTAGATAGAGGATGCTGTAGTGGTCCAGGCAGGATAGAGTGAGGCTGAACACTCATCTGGCGAATACCTAGATAGAGGATGCTGTAGTGGTCCAGGCAGGATAGAGTGAGGCTGAACACTCATCTGGCGAATACCTAGATAGAGGATGCTGTAGTGGTCCAGGCAGGATAGAGTGAGAGGCTGAACACTCATCTGGCGAATACCTAGATAGAGGATGCTGTAGTGGTCCAGGCAGGATAGAGTGAGAGGCTGAACACTCATCTGGCGAATACCTAGATAGAGGATGCTGTAGTGGTCCAGGCAGGATATAGTGAGAGGCGGAACACTCATCTGGTGAATACCTAGATAGAGGATGCTGTAGTGGTCCAGGCAGGATAGAGTGAGAGGCTGAACACTCATCTCTCGAATACCTAGATAGAGGATGCTGTAGTGGTCCAGGCAGGATAGAGTGAGAGGCTGAACACTCATCTGGCGAATACCTAGATAGAGGATGCTGTAGTGGTCCAGGCAGGATAGAGTGAGAGGCTGAACACTCATCTGGCGAATACCTAGATAGAGGATGCTGTAGTGGTCCAGGCAGGATAGAGTGAGAGGCTGAACACTCATCTGGCGAATACCTAGATAGAGCATGCTGTAGTGGTCTAGGCAGGATAGAGTGAGAGGCTGAACACTCATCTGGCCAATACCTAGATAGAGGATGCTGTAGTGGTCCAGGCAGGATAGAGTGAGAGGCTGAACACTCATCTGGCGAATACCTAGATAGAGGATGCTGTAGTGGTCTAGGCAGGATAGAGTGAGAGGCTGAACACTCATCTGGCGAATACCTAGATAGAGGATGCTGTAGTGGTCCAGGCAGGATAGAGTGAGAGGCTGAACTCTCATCTGGCGAATACCTAGATAGAGGATGCTGTTGTGGTCCAGGCAGGATAGAGTGAGAGGCTGAACACTCATCTGGCGAATACCTAGATAGAGGATGCTGTAGTGGTCCAGGCAGGATAGAGTGAGAGGCGGAACACTCATCTCTCGAATACCTAGATAGAGGATGCTGTAGTGGTCCAGGCAGGATAGAGTGAGAGGCTGAACACTCATCTGGCGAATACCTAGATAGAGGATGCTGTAGTGGTCCAGGCAGGATAGAGTGAGAGGCGGAACACTCATCTGGCGAATACCTAGATAGAGGATGCTGTAGTGGTCCAGGCAGGATAGAGTGAGAGGCTGAACACTCATCTGGCGAATACCTAGATAGAGGATGCTGTAGTGGTCCAGGCAGGATAGAGTGAGAGGCGGAACACTCATCTGGCGAATACCTAGATAGAGGATGCTGTAGTGGTCCAGGCAGGATAGAGTGAGAGGCTGAACACTCATCTGGCGAATACCTAGATAGAGGATGCTGTAGTGGTCCAGGCAGGATAGAGTGAGGCTGAACACTCATCTGGTGAATACCTAGATAGAGGATGCTGTAGTGGTCCAGGCAGGATAGAGTGAGAGGCTGAACACTCATCTGGCGAATACCTAGATAGAGGATGCTGTAGTGGTCCAGGCAGGATAGAGTGAGAGGCTGAACATTCATCTGGCGAATATGCGGTTGAAATAAGCCAATGATGGGTTTCAGTCTTCGCCCGAGTGGTTACTTGTTTCTCGAAACTAAGGGGGTCGTCCAGTCATACACCTAGATTCACAGATGATCTGGGTGCGGGGGCCTTAGACTGTCCGGCCACCAAAGATCTCCCCATGACGGAGTGTTTACCGACCAGTAGGATCTCTGCTGCACTCTCTCCTTCAGGTTCGCCACCTTATAACTCTGGGAACGCGAACAGTGCCCTCAATGCAGAGGCCAGGCTTTCACGGGTAATCTGAACAACATAACCGGAAGTGTCCCCTAGCCTCCTTCCTCCAGCACACAGAGCAGCTTTCTTGCGCACGAGCCTTTTTGAAGTAGATGCATCCTATTGACATAATGTTGCTCTGGAAACACATGACATTCTCGTACCTTTCTGGTTCTTGGCCAATAATCTACTTTTAAAGCATATTGGAGAGATAACACTTGACTTGAAACATGTCAAACAGCGACTCCCTGATGCGCTCTTTTAGAGGACGGATGGATTAAGCAGCCTTATTTCCACAAGGTACATGGACAGTTTTTGTACCATGCCTTAGGTTTTCTAGTGGTATTGCAGGAGTGCGTCATTTGATCGACACCACCCATGTCCCCATGTACCGGTTGTACCCCAGGACACACAAAGGTTTTCTGACCACGCACAGTAACATCGATGACGGACTCATCATGGTCGGTAGTCGACGGATGTACAACATTTTTATCTGTGAACTTCACAGCTAAAATGTCTGCACACCTCTTTGTCGATGTTTCACACTATTATTGTTTCTCTGTTGCTAACTCAATTTGAAAGCACTTCTGTTGTGGCGTATTGTGCCGCATGCCAGGGTGCTGTTAGCATAGATTAGAAGGCTTTAAGGAATGGCTGGCCAGTATACAAATTGTCCACATACAAATAGTAGCCGTGATGTAATATCGGATGCACGTGTCGAAAACCACTTCTTCTGGTGCCTTCGATCATGGGGTGTAGGAACCAATTGGCTATCCTTGCCGCATATTTTGTGAATAATTGCATGGAGCCAGTTGAACGTTCACTTAGGGCCACATTTATCAAGGTTTTGCACTGTCCTTGCACCACGCAAGGGGGCGCAAGGGGTGACACAAACCCTAAGTGAGATTTCTCAAGCCTCGCAAGGCCACCTTGCTTCACCCTGTGTGGCTTGATAATTGTGGAGTAACGTAACGCCGCACAAATCACTGCCTTGCCTTTCTCTGCCTGGGAAGGTGTTCCATGGTGGAAGGCGGGTATTCCCACGCGTCCACCCATTCAATCCGGCGCATTCCCAGATTAACTATTAGTGGTAAACGGAATGCGTCAAAATGTTACGCCTCCCCGGGTGAGGCATAACGAGAAGAAATATCTTTATTTCTCCTCCTTTTTTCCTCTTTCTACGTGTGCGGCATTATGCAGCACACATCGAAAGAGGAGAAAGATCTTTATTTCTCCTCGTTGTTTCCTTACTCATTCTGCAGCACACATAGAAAGAGGAGAAAGATCTTAATTTCTCCTCGTTGTTTCCTTACTCATTCTGCAGCACACATAGAAAGAGGAGAAAGATCTTTATTTCTCCTCGTTGTTTCCTTACTCATTCTGCAGCACACATAGAAAGAGGAGAAAGATCTTTATTTCTCCTCGTTGTTTCCTTACTCATTCTGCAGCACACATAGAAAGAGGAGAAAGATCTTTATTTCTCCTCGTTGTTTCCTTACTCATTCTGCAGCTCACATAGAAAGAGGAGAAAGATCTTTATTTCTCCTCGTTGTTTCCTTACTCATTCTGCAGCTCACATAGAAAGAGGAGAAAGATCTTTATTTCTCCTCGTTGTTTCCTTACTCATTCTGCAGCACACATAGAAAGAGGAGAAAGATCTTTATTTCTCCTCGTTGTTTCCTTACTCATTCTGCAGCACACATAGAAAGAGGAGAAAGATCTTTATTTCTCCTCGTTGTTTCCTTACTCATTCTGCAGCACACATAGAAAGAGGAGAAAGATCTTTATTTCTCCTCGTTGTTTCCTTACTCATTCTGCAGCACACATAGAAAGAGGAGAAAGATCTTTATTTCTCCTCGTTGTTTCCTTACTCATTCTGCAGCACACATAGAAAGAGGAGAAAGATCTTTATTTCTCCTCGTTGTTTCCTTACTCATTCTGCAGCACACATCGAAAGAGGAGAAAGGTCTTTATTTCTCCTCGTTGTTTCCTTAATCATTCTGCAGCACACATAGAAAGAGGAGAAAGGTCTTTATTTCTCCTCGTTGTTTCCTTACTCATTCTGCAGCACACATCGAAAGAGGAGAAAGGTCTTTATTTCTCCTCGTTGTTTCCTTAATCATTCTGCAGCACACATAGAAAGAGGAGAAAGGTCTTTATTTCTCCTCGTTGTTTCCTTAATCATTCTGCAGCACACATAGAAAGAGGAGAAAGGTCTTTATTTCTCCTCGTTGTTTCCTTACTCATTCTGCAGCACACATAGAAAGAGGAGAAAGGTCTTTATTTCTCCTCGTTGTTTCCTTACTCATTCTGCAGCTCACAAAGAAAGAGAAAATCAATAGGAGCAAATATTATTTGTATACAGGAGACACACATTGAGGGATCACAAAGGCATTTGCTTAATACATTAGGGTACAGAATGATTACGGCCTCAACACAAGGAGTAAGGATGAGGGGGTGGCAATACTTGCGAAAGGGGAGAGACGCAATTTACCCGATCAGCATCTGATAAATATGGACGTTGGTCAATTACAGAATGTCGACATAGTGATGGCAGACAAATGACCCTATGTACAATATATGGCAATATTTGTGATGACCCGGAGGTGTTGGAATATATTTCTAATGAGCTCACTCACTGGCCTCTCCCAGTAATAATTTGTGGCGATTTTAACCTAAACCTCCCACGCGACTGGTCAGTGGATCCAGGGTTTCAATACCGGGGCAGGAAGCCAAGAATGTTTCAAGCTTTTAAAAATCTATGTGAGAGACATGGCTTGATTGATTGCTGGCAAATAGAACATACAGGTGATCCTGGGTTTACCTATTATTCCCATCCACATGCTAGACATGCTAGATTGGATTATGTTTTGGTTTCTAACACGTTAATCTCTAATTGCACAATAGAGAAATTACCAAGAGTTTTATCTGATCACAACCCTCTTGTTGTAAATATAGAACATGGAGAAATAAATCCCAATGTGAAAACTTGGACATTTCAAAGGGATCTATTGGTAAATGAGGAATATTGTAGACACATGACGACTTGGATACCGGGGTTTCTGGAAGATAATGTAAATAGTGCATCAATAGACATAGTGTGGGATACCCTAAAGGCTGGGATCAGAGGGGAGACGTTGCGATTTTCACTAAATGCCAATAAAAAAGCCAAACAAAAAATGACTGTTCTACAAGAAAAATTAAAGATTGCCGAGGAAGTATTGATAATGGCTGCACGAGAGGGACGGGAAGTTGAGAATGAATTGAGGGGTATTGCGATAGCTAAAAATGACATTATTAATATCCTAACGGAAAAAGCAATAGCTAAAGCAACAATGCACAAGGAAAAATTTTATGAACTTAGTGAACAGGTAGGACATCAGTTAGCAGTGCGTGCCAGAGAACAAAACACAGCCAATTTAATAAGGGCAATTAGAGATCCAGTATATGGGCTAAAGACCGACCTTAATGAAATAAGAACTGCGTTTCAACAATTTTATCAAAAACTATATGGGGAATCAAGTACACAACAGGGTGTAATTGAAGAATATATGGATCAGAATCCACCCCTAAGACTGGGGGTAGAGGATCAGGAAATATTGAATGATATACCACAGTGGGGGGAAATTCTTCTTTCTATAAATAGTTTAGCTACAGGCAAAGCGGCGGGTATGGATGGGATTCCCTCAGAGTTTTATGTTAAATTTTCTACACAGTTAAAAACAATATTGTGTGATCTATTCACACATATTTTTCAGGGGGACGACCGCCAGGATCATGGTCACTAGCTAAGATCGTAGTATTTTTAAAAAAACACAAAGATCCTACAGAACTTGGGTCATATCGTCCTATTACCCTGATAAATGGAGATTCAAAAATCTACTCTAAATTATTAGCGACCCGTATGGCACCAATTATACATAAAATTGTATCGGTACGTCAGCATGGATTCATACCAGGGAGATCTACAACCGATCATGTTCAAAGGGTAATCTCTTTGTTTGACTGGACAGATGTTACAGGGGACCCTATGGCACTCATATTATTAGATGCCGAGAAGGCCTTCGATAGGGTCTCCTGGAAATATCTCTGGACGATAATGTCTAGAAGTGGTCTGGGGGAACCATTTATCAAAGCAGTACAAATGTTGTATGTTGATCCAGCAGCTGTTATAATGGTTAATGGAGCAGTGTCCGATAAGGTAGTTATCAGTAGAGGGACAAGGCAGGGGTGTCCGTGCTCTCCCTCTTATTTGCGATGTATATAGACCCTTTCATTTGTAAACTCGAAAACAGTATATTAATATCGCCAATATGGGTACGAGATCAGCCTACTAAAACACTGGCATATGCGGATGACATCGCTCTCGTTACTAGTGACCCTATCAATGCAATTAGAGTCATAGAAGAGGAGGCCGAAGCGTTTGGAAGAGCATCCGGGTACAAACTGAATCAAGACAAAACACAGATTATACTCAATAGTAAAATTACGATGAGCGATGATCGGGTAATGGAGAAAGCTATCTATTTGGGGGTTAGTATAACGGCAAATCTACAGAGCTTAGTCAATAACAACCTCGAACCCTTAATACTTCGTACAAAAAAGACATGATCAGGTTAAACAATCTACATTTGTCTATCGGGGGGAGATGCAACCTGATTAAAATGCTTTTTTGCCTAGATTTTTATATTTTTCAGATCTATTTGTTTGGAATTTCCACCACAATTGTTTAAATCTATAGATAACATATTCTCCAGGTTTTTATGGGGATACAAGAGATCACGTCGGGCTATGAGATTTATCACCCTACCCAAGGATAGAGGGGGATTGGCGCTACCTAATTTTAAATTGTACTATTGGGCTACTACACTGAAATTTTGTGACAAATTACTATCAAGTAGGATCGATAATAGAATAAATAGTAGTATCCCAACACCACAAGAACTTTTACTGGGTGAAGAAACCAAAGGATACTTATGGCGTCACCTAAACGATAGCTACTTTAAAAAAGTTAAGTTCAAGACTATTTTTGGTATTCATAAGGTCTGGAATAATATACGTAAACTAATGAGTATTGGTCGGTTATCTCATTACACCCCAATTCATAAAAATAATAATCTTCCAGAGATATTCAGGGATGCCTGTATGGATAGATGGATACAGGGAGGGATTACACAATTAGGATGCTTTTATACCACCGTGGGGCTGAAGTCTTTTAGGGAATTACAGATGGACTATAAATTAGGCCATAGGGATTTCTTTAAATTTTTACAGGTTAGGGATTTTTTATGTAAAAAAGGGGAGGTGGGATAAAATTTCAAGTAATTCCAACTATGGAGAATATGGCCAAAAAAACAACAATAAGGATAGGGGCTATATATGAACAGATGAATACACATTATCCAGATGATATGGACAAATGTATAGCTAAATGGCAGACTAAATTAGGTGTACCTACTGATATACTTCTCCATTCTTATGAACTATTTCAGTCCCATATAATGTCCACAAAATTACAAGCTCAGTACTATAAAACCTTCTTTTCATTGTACTATACCCCAAATAAAATAGCTAAATGGGGGACGGGAAAAGGAACGTCATGTCCTAGGTGTAATCTATTTGAAGCTTATAGTGTACACATTTTTGCTACATGTGAAGTTTTAATGAAGTTGATTGATGATATATCGTGTTTTTTGTCAGAGATTTTCAAAGTTAGAGTCACAATTACAATAGATGAAATAATTCTCGGTGTAGGCTGTATAAAACGTCCAAAATATATGCAAGGGCTGATTTTTGTATCAATGGCGGTCCTAAGGATGTGTGTCGCTTCAGCTTGGCTAGACCCAAATCCACCGGTATTTCATCAATGGAGATCGAGACTGCTGGCGACATGCAGTCTAGAGGTAGCCATATATAAAAGGAAGGGAAGGAATAAACGTAAACGAGGGTTAGCTATATGGAATTCGCTTATTCAATGGATGCAAAGACAGGCTGTGAGTGGATAAGCTGAATATAGATACTATGCGGTCAGGAGGATAGAGGGTAAGGATTAGTAACAGATTGTGGGAATTAATTGTTATGAATTATTTAGTAATAAAAGAATTGAGATTTGCTTCATGATAATAATGAAATGTGCAACAAATAGAAAGTTCCTATAGGATTTTTAATTCTTTGTATGTATCTGAGAAAGGGAGGGGGAGGGAGATGAAGCGGGAGGTATGTATTTGTCTTAAGAAAAACAATAAAGATTATTAAAAAAAAAAAAAAGAAAGAGGAGAAAGATCTTTATTTCTCCTCGTTGTTTCCTTACTCATTCTGCAGCACACATAGAAAGAGGAGAAAGATCTTTATTTCTCCTCGTTGTTTCCTTACTCATTCTGCAGCACACATAGAAAGAGGAGAAAGATCTTTATTTCTCCTCGTTGTTTCCTTACTCATTCTGCAGCACACATAGAAAGAGGAGAAAGATCTTTATTTCTCCTCGTTGTTTCCTTACTCATTCTGCAGCACACATAGAAAGAGGAGAAAGGTCTTTATTTCTCCTCGTTGTTTCCTTACTCATTCTGCAGCACACATAGAAAGAGGAGAAAGGTCTTTATTTCTCCTCGTTGTTTCCTTACTCATTCTGCAGCACACATAGAAAGAGGAGAAAGATCTTTATTTCTCCTCGTTGTTTCCTTACTCATTCTGCAGCACACATAGAAAGAGGAGAAAGATCTTTATTTCTCCTCGTTGTTTCCTTACTCATTCTGCAGCTCACAAAGAAAGAGAAAAAGCCTCTTAGGATTATTTTTGTGCAGCAAGGTGTCTCTTCCTGCACAAAAACAATCCTGCCTACAATGCAGGCACCCTTGCACCATGGCGCAAAGATGCCTGTGGTGCTTGCTGGGTAACATAAAAGATAAGTCTGCCCCTAGTTAATATTTTTTCATGCCATACCAAGATTATTTTAGAGGCATTTATTACTTGAAAGGAAGCACTCTTGGCTCCAGTTAAATAATTGACAATAGTGAGAAATGCCGCTTCATCATCGCTGAAGCATACACCTGGGCATATTTATGACCCAGTTTACGTCGCTCTTGAACCGTGCAACGTGATGCAAGAGCAACACAAATGTAAAATGAGATTTATGAAGCCATCCAAGGCCACCATACGTGGACCTGTGTAGCTTCATAAATCTTGAGCCATGTAAAACAGCGCAAATTGCTGCGTTGCTTCACTCTGCCCCAGGGAGGCGTTCCATGGGCGTTGCGTGGGCGTTGCACGGGTGTTCCCACGCAACGCCCATGGATTTTGATGCTGCCCCAGATTTACCAGAATGGATAAACCTGGGAATGTGCCAAAAAGAGGCGTAACAAGGAGAAATGTCTTTATTTCTCCTCGTTGTTTCCTCTTTATATGTGCGCTGCATTCCACAGCACACAAAGAAGGAGGAAAAAGCCTCTCAGGATTGTTTTTATGCAGGAAAGTGCCCCTTTCTGCACAAAAACATAACTGCCTACAACACAGGCACCATGGTGCAAGGGTGCCTGCATTGGCGCGAGGCCGCCAAAACGGCGCCAGCGCAGGGGAAAAGGACAGGAATGCGCCGCATTGGATAAATACGGCACATTCCTACCCTTTCCCTGTGACACAGCGCAGCACGGTGACTTGCTGCGCTGCGCTGCGTCACATAACTCATAAATATGCCCCTAGGTTTTAGCAAGTGTGCTAAACTCAAAGACGTCATTGCATCTTTCACGCTTAGTGATGGATTCAACCACCTTCATCAGCAGGTATAAGTTTTGTGATTTGTTTATTTTTTGACGAATTGACGCGCAACAATCAATCTGTGCCCTCTGGATGGGTTTCCAGTTCAGTGCCTGCAGAGCTGTGTAAGGTCTGTGGTGTGGCAGCGCGCCCGCCGTGCTCCTTGAGTGGCCTGTCTTCAACCAGTTCTGCATCACTGGAGACGGATCCTGGTACCTCGGAAGTGGAGCGGAAACCTAATGCTCTCTGCAAACAGGTTCTGTGTCACTGGCGGGCTTCCGCCGGTCTTGGGACCACCAAAGACTAGTGCAATAAGTTGCAAACTTCCAGTGGCCCAGTTGATGCAACCAGTTTAGTTACCTGTGACATCTAGTTGGCCTACGAAGAGAAGGCATAGTAAGAATAGTGCAGTAATAACTCACATGTGGTCATGTGTATAGAGACAGACAACTCATACCTTTCCGAGGTGATACTTTAGGCAAACATAGACAGAGTGGGCCTGATTCACAGAACTAACTTACTTTTTTGTATTCACAGAATACACTTACTCATTTTGGTATTCACAGAATGAACTTAGTCATTTCGGTATTCACATAAGTTAGTAGTCCTAACTTTAGGACTCCTAAATGCCTTCTGTGAATACCGAAAGTCTTAAAGTTAGGATTTTTCTCAGTTTAGGAGTAGTAAAGTTCTGCGGTATATGTTCTGAGGACTCCATGCAGGAGCGACGAAGACCAAGCCCACTCTGCTAGCAGCACAACCAGTCATGGTAGAAGGCTCAGGAGTTTAAACAGGACCCACAAGACTGGGCCATGCACACCTTGCCACGGTGAATGAGGTGAGGGGCTGCATCTACCTGCTACAGGGGCACATCCCTTTGGTGGGTGCAGCTTGGAAAGCCACAGAGTAGAATTTGTGAGGTGTCTTCTGAGGTTGACAGGGGTGCAACGCCTGGTGAATAGCTGCTGTGCCCGGGAGCGGAGGTTTCAATTAGATGGACATGCGGCGGTGGGAAATAGTTACTGTTGAGTGAAGTTAAATAGCAAGGGGACAGGTTCTTGTACCCACTGGGGTGAAAGATCCAAGGACAGGTGAGGGGGAGTGATATTTGACATCTCTTTCCCTTCTATGTTGTTCCTTGTCACAGTTTACTTTCCATGTTACTATTTGTACCTTGTCTGTTTCTATTGTTATTTTCTGCTGCTGCAGAGAATTCTATTTAGAATGTGTATAGTCGAATGCCAGCAGGGAGTGGAGGTGACTCTGGATGCTTCCTGTGTTCGTGGCTGGAGGTTCTTCACTGCGATTAAAGCGTGTATTTACCAGATCCTACGTCTCTTGGATTATTGAGAGCTTCAACTTCCACATTGGCGACGATTAGGCCTCTTATCCACATATTCGAGAAGAAACTTCAACACTTTTGTGCTGATTAGTGAGTACTTTGCCCCCATTGACTTTCCCCTGGGGGATTCCGGATTACTTCATTTATCGGAGACATTAGGGGCAGGCACCCATTCCACACTCTTAGTGCTGTACTTATGACTTTAATGTATTCAATGCTGGCTTACTCTAGGCCAGATTGACGGTGAAACAGAGCTTTGCTCGCTGGGGACGTTTAATTTTTCCTCTTCCTACAGCATTTTTGACATTTCACAATGTTTTTTTTTTCACTTTGCTAGGTAATTTTATCACCCCGCTTTCTGCCGTTTTGCGCTGTGCGCTCGAGACTCGAGAGACGTCTCGTGTAGGAGCACGTGCTCCCATTGTATATTGTCTCGAGCTTGACAGCTGCATCTGCCACGAGCGAGCACGTGCTTCCATTGTATATTGTCTCGAGCTTGACAGCTGCGTCTGCCTCGAGCGAGCACGCGCTTCCATTGTATATTGTCTCGAGCTTGACAGCTGCGTCTGCCTCGAGCGAACACGCGCTTCCATTGTATACTGTCTCGAGCTTGACTGCTGCGTCTGCCTGGAGCGAACAAGCGCTTTCATTGTTGGTTACCTCAAGCTGTAACCCGGGCCAGGGAAGGCGAAGCCGGACCCATTAGGGGCCCGGGCCAAACGCCGGCCGGAGGCGGGAAGCTCCTCCTCCACACATATACATAGCCCGCTTGAAGGGGGCGACCAGGATTGGTCGCCCCAGGGCAAGCTCGAACCCCCCAATCCGGGGATGAGCTGACAAGGCGAGGGGGGGGATAAATAGGGGGCAACAGGCCCAAGTAGGCACAAACCCACCCCCCCCCTCGCAGTGAAGAAGAAGGAATCGTGGTCGGAGGAAGCAGGACGGACCGTGAAGAGACTGCCTCCTGGACCGACCTGGATCAGAGCGGCGGAAACCCGGCGGCTTTCCCCTTCTCCTCTCTCCAGCCCATCCGCTTGCTGTTCGTGGCAAGGTGGGAGAAACGAGGAGTAACGCTTGGGGCGGCGGCGAAGAGCCGGCTTTCGCCTTCTCCTTTCTGCTCCCATCCGCTCAGCTGTTTTCAGGTGCGGCGAGGAGCAAAGCCTGCGGCGGCGGCTCCATCGGCACCAGGGAACAAAGAAGACTACACGTCGGAGGACAGGCACGCCCAGCTGCAGGGCGAGCCTCCTCCTTAAAGGCACACAGCCCCTTTTTTAACGCAATCCGGCCCCGGAGGGCAGAGCGGGGTCGTCGGGCTCCGAGCCTGCACCGGAGCACGCTCTCCAGCGGCAGAGGCATAGAACAAGGCCTGAGGCCAGCAGGAGGTCCCCGGTTACCGCGTGGGAGCGAAAAAGGCGCGAACAGCGCTTGGGGCATTTGTCTTTGTTGTGGTGTGCCGGGGCTTGCCGGGTCTGCCAAACAAGGGCCGGAGCCCTGAAAGGAGACCGGTGGTGGGCCCCATTGACAGACACAGCCTGCAACAGGAGCAGGCAAGCCCCCGTAGGCCCCAGTGGCACAGGAAAGGCGAAAAACGGGCCAAAAGAAGCCAAATCGGAGCATTTTGGGCACAATCTGCGGCTGGCTGAAAGACATTGGAAGTCACCAGAAAGGCACCAGTGCACAAGGGTTTTTTTGGAATGGCAAGCAAGCGTGTGCAAGCCGGGAGGAAGACACGGCTCCCAGCGCGCTTCAGGGAGGACCAGGAGCAGACAGGGGCCAACGGGAGAAGTCTGAAGAGGCGCAGAGGGGACACAGGGCCCGATCTGGACGACGACTTGCAGGCAATGTTGGAAAAAGCCAGGGCACTGGTGGCCCTGAAGGGAGCGGCTTGGATGGACCAGCAGATACAGGACGGGGCGCATGGGAAGAGGCCATGACAGGCATCACCGACAGCGCCACCCCCCAGGAAATCTGGGGGTAGGGGGGCATGCAGCCAAAACGACAGCCCCCGCAGCCACCAAGACGGGCACAAGAAACACCTGTGCCAAGGGTGGGGAGCAAAAGGGGAAGAAGCCCCTGCAGGCCAGGAGCAGGAGGGCCGCAACTCCAGAGCTGGTGTCCAGCTCGGAGACGGAAGGGAGCAGTGACGACGAGGGGTCTGTAGCCAAAACGGCGGCCTCTCAGGAGACACGCGGGAGGCAATCCGATGCGATAGACAAAGAGAGGGGTAAGCATTGCGTTCAAAGCGGCAAAACAGGGCGCGTGAGGGCGCGGCAGGATGGGCCAACAGAAGGGCAACCACGGCAGAACGTTAACATGGGCACGCAGATGGGGGTGAGCAATGTAGCAACGCAGGGGCCATGGTCCATGCAACCCCCGTGGCATACAGGGTTAGGCCAGGGGCGACAGGATTTCCAAGGGGAATCATGGGGTCCAGGGGCTGCGCACCCGGCAGCATGGATGCCTTGGTGGCAATGGCCAGGGTCAGGAGCCCCCTTCCAAGGAGGCCTCCAGTGGGGCACGGAGGGGCAAGGGGCTAGCCAGAAGCCGGATCAGAGGGCCGACCGAAGGGGCAGCAGGAAAGGGGCCACAGACAAGGAAAAGGGGGACACCAGCCAGACTGCACAAAGTGAGGAGGCAGGACCCTGGGTGACCACTAAGGAGGGGACAGCGGCCCCCGGAGTTAGGAGCACAAGCGGGGTTGGGGAGGGCCTGGACCAGATTGGGAAGCCGGCCAGCGAGTATCTGCGCCCCTCCCCGAGTGACCCTCCCACAACCACGAAGCTCTTAGGGCTGGCCAATCTCATCCCAATAACAGTGAAGGAGAGAATATGGAGAAAGGAGTTCCTAGACATTTTCTCATTGCTGGAAGTGCGCCAGGCAGGCTTAGACTTAGCGGCGCAAGACAAAAAGGACGATGACAGGAGGGACCGCCGTAAGCCCAGAGTAGAAAGATCAATAGAGAATTGGCTGAAAGCCTTCAGAACATTGGCATGCGTTTTCATTGAGAAATTGCCCCAGAGCGCAGCTGCACTAATTTTATACGAGCAAAAGGTACACGAGGCGCAGCAGCAGTATCAGGGCGATGCCTGGCTGAAATACAATGAGGATTTCAGAGAGAAGATGCAGGTGTGGCCGATAATGGGGTGGGATTGTCAAGACATGGAAGGGTTCACGACACACATGGTGGCAGCTAGGGAAGGTGTCAGCACAAAAGAGAGCAATTTTCATCCCTACGGGAGTAAGGGCAAATATGAGGGGCAGGGGCAAGGGTTCAAAGGAGAAACCCAGGGCAATAACAAATCAGGCAAAATATGCTGGAAGTTTGACAAAGACGATTGTAAATGGGGGCGGCATGCAGGTTTCGGCACGCTTGCGGGTCATGCGGGGGATATCACCCCGCAATCCGATGTAAGCGGGCCCCAGGAGCAGGGGCCCACAAGGAAAAGACAGGCGCAAAGAAGTGAGGTACAGGCCCCCCCCAGATGGGGTCAGTGGGGGCAGGGGCGGGGGACAGCCGCTTCCGACCCCCATAAAGGCTAGCAGGCTGTTGCATTTGTTGAAACAATATCGGAAGGTGACAGACAGACAGCTACTAGCAGAGGGCTTCACGCAAGGTTTTACAATCCCCTACAAAGGACCCAGGGGCGCCCGGGAGAGCCTTAACCTGAAATCAGTTAGAGACAACCCTTCCTTGGCTAGGCAAAAGGTAGAGAAAGAAGTCCTACTGGGGCGGGTGGCAGGCCCTTTCACTTCTCCCCCACTAAAAGACCTGGTGGTATCACCGCTCGGCGTGGTCCCCAAAAAGGAGGCAGGCAAATTCAGGCTAATAAATCATCTATCCCACCCGGAAGGGGAGTCCATAAACGACTGGTTGGAACAGGGGGAATGCACAGTGGCATACGCGTCAGTGGACGACGCTGTGGACCTGATAAGGCAACAGGGCAAGGGCGCCCTGATGGCAAAAATAGACATAGAGTCAGCCTTCCGGTTATTGCCGGTACACCCAGACAGCCACCACCTGCTAGGTTTCAAATTGGACGGCCATTACTACTATGACAAATGCCTTCCCATGGGGTGCTCGATATCATGCGCATACTTCGAAGCGTTCAGTGGGTTCCTGGAGTGGGAGCTGGGGACACGGGTCCCAAAAGGGGGACGGGTCCACTACTTAGATGACTTCCTTTTTATCGGCAGGGCCGGCATGGGGGATTGTGCCAACCTATTGCATAGCTTCTTGGCTTTGGCCCAGGAGTTAGGCATCCCCCTAGCCCAGGACAAGACAGAGGGCCCAACCACGAAACTGTCCTTTCTCGGGATAGAGCTGGACTCGGTAGCGGGGACATGCAGATTGCCGCCCGACAAGGTAACGGAGCTAAAGGGAATAATTGGTAGACTGAGGCAACAGAGAAAGGCGACACTGGGGGAAGTGCAGACGCTCCTGGGGAAGTTGAATTGTGCTACACGGGTGATCCCCGCTGGATGACCAGGGGCATGGCACAGAAGCACCACAGGGTCCGCATCACGCAGGGCGTGAAGGAGGACTTAGGACAGTGGGCGAACTTCCTGACAGATTTCATCGGCACCCTCATATGGAGGGAGCCTTGGGTGCAGGCACACCAGCTTGAGCTCTACACGGACGCGGCCGGGGGGTTCGGATTCGGGGCCATCCTAGGGACCGCAGGGGCCTGGCCAGAATCCTGGCAGAACGCAGGGCTCACCGCCAACATATCCTTACTGGAGCTGTTCCCAATTGTGGTGGCTAATAGGCAGATTACGCTATGGTCTGACAACCACGCAGCGGTACAAGCAATTTACATAGGGTCGGCGAAATGCCCAGCAGTGGCCTCCCTGCTACGTAAGCTGGTCGACTGCCAGCTGAGATCAAATATCGCGCTGAGGGCGAGACACATCCCAGGGGTAGACAACTCAGTTGCCAATGCCATTTCTCGTTTTCAGTGGGCAAAATTCCGAGAGCTTGCCCCGGACGCGGACCGAGGGATGACCCAGGTGCCAGAAGAGGCGTGGGCATGGGTGGACCTGGGTTGAAGAAGTTGCTGGACAATGCACTGACCCAAAAAACAGAAGCCCGTTACCGTAATTGCTGGGAAACGTTTGTGGGCAGAACAGGACTAACAGGGGCGTCTGCTTCTCTTTGTCTGTTCCCGGCAGTGGCGTGCAGCCATGTAACATTTGCCTGTTCAGCATCATATATTATACGCGTGCCCTAGCTGTTACCACGATTAAGTGTGGGCGTAGAACTCTGCTCCGCCAGCGTAGTTTGCGGAGTTGTGACAACTCCGCGTGGAGCGCGAAGTTTGCCAAGCACTTCGCACGTGCCGCGGAGCGGAGGATACAGTCACCTGATGCCTTCCTCATTCAAAAAATAAATGCATTTTGCCTGACATGATCATGGCATCGCCTCGGTCTTTGCGCATTTCGACATGCGCCGTTCTTGGATCAGCCGCACTTCCGACTCAGTCTCCAGCCCTGAATGTTTACAATGACGGACACAGGAAGGACGCCTACCAATAATGAACATGCCTCCGCCTTTCACGGGTGAGTGACCCATCACCTCGCAGGTTAAATTTAATCACATTGTTTTGACAGTGGCGATGACTGTCCAATTTGTAGGGGCAAGTAGCACTTGTGGACGGAGCAGTCAATGAATAGGGAAGCAGAGATGGTCCTAGGGGTTGGAGAGGTAGGGCTAACTTAGGGAGAAGCTGTTTTTTAGTGGGAAGGGACACACCAAAACAGTTGACGACCTGGAATTAAAATAATAGACAACAACACATTAGAAGGCACACACCGGCACAGCCTGGTCCGCTGCACTGACGTCACAGAGGTTGCAGGGCATGTGTGATGTCATGCGAGACCTGGAGCCTCAGCTGCCGCCATGGGGAACCGCGGGATGGAGCAGCCAGCTGATCTCATTGATGAACAGGCTGCAGAATGCTTTTAGTTCCTGCCACAGATTGCACCGGCAAGAGCTATGTACTTGAGAACTTACTTTGTGGGTAGGTGAGTGAGTACGCCTGTGACACGCTGGCTGCGCTGTTCCCCCTACCTCATACTTCGGTCTGCGCAGTGCCTGTGGAGCACCCGGGGATGTCATGAAAACCGGGTGGAAGTAGATTAAATTAGCTGAGGACAACTAATGACCCCCAGTTAGTGTAGCGCTAGTCAGAGGCTTCTCAGTGGACTCAGCGCAGTGTGCAGCAGGAGGAAGATGGTGAGGAGGCTAAGAGTCTGGCGGGCTGCGCCGCCATGGTTGACCAGTACCACATGAAGGTAAGGTAACCTTTACAATACAAGCGGGGTTGCACTGTTGTGAGCGCACTACTTGCACGCGAGCAACTGGTACATGCTGCGCTGGTATCTGATGTATCTCGTTCTCTCTAGTCTTCTTGTGCAGATTAATTGTGCGTGGTTTGTGCTCTCGCTCGAATCCCCTGTCCCTTCCCTGCAGTGAACTAAGACCAATGTCTCCAACCGAGTCAAGGCAAAGAAATATTAGTCCCGAAGCCATGGGACTACTGGTAATGGATTGTATTGGAAGCAAGTAATAGAACTCTGCGCCGTGCTTTGAAATACAGGTCCTCGCCGCTGATGTATTTTTTAATTTACTAAAGCATGTCTCTTTATTTTCCTAAAATCAAATGACATGTAAGCAAATGCAGCTGCAAATATATAGAAAAAAATGTAATCAGGCTAAGTAATATGAGTTTATTATGAGTTTAGATGATCAGTGAAAATAAATGCACATCATCACTTTTAAGAAGTAATTACTCAATTCATTTTTAGCTCAATTGCACCATCTACTGGCAACAGGTAGTGTAGTAGAATAGCTATTTCACATAGCCAATATTTTACGAGCAAAGACTGCATTAATTCAAGGAGCACTGTAATCGTCAAGTCACTCCGCCAGGTCGCGGAACTATGCGGAATCTCGCGGAGTTTTTCGGTAACTCCGCGAAATTCCGCGGAGTGAAACTCCGCGAGCTACCCCCAGGCTTAGCATCAAACTTACCTTCATTCCTGCTGTGCCTCCTACTGTTCATTCCGGATACTCAACGCGCCGTTCATCGGATTTCTTGGCTATCGGTTCGTTTGCATCCTGGTGAAAGTGAAGACTGACTGGGTGACTTTACAACATCGAAATTGAAGAAGGACTATCTTCAACCTTAGTTGCTGCTCACTTCGAGGAAACAAAAAAGGGACAACAAAAAAAATAGGAAAACTTTATTTGTAGGCTTACTGTTTCCTTATTTTTTTCTTCTTCTCCCTTCTTGTCTTTTCTTTCTTTTCTCTCCATCTCATCTCATTTCTTTTCTTTTGCATTATAATTCTCTTTTCCTCGTTGTTTTTCATTTTTCTCTTGCAGGAAGTTTCGGGTATCATTTCGGATACCAGTGTGATTCAATTTAAAGCTCAAGTTTAGTGAAATATTTTCTAAGTGTTTTTACAGTTATTCTGTTATTCGGTGTTCCAACATGCAACATATTTTCACCTCCTCCTTTCTTTCTCTCTACTCCTGGTGACCCCCACTGATTTGGTCAAAATGGAAAAAAGTATTTTGAAACTATGTAAAAGCAACTGGACCTAACTTGTCATCTGAAAGGAAAACGTCTTTATTGGTTCACTGTTTAGGAGCTGAAGGCCAAGAAGACTATGACAATCTACCTGAGTTGATTGGTGAGGGAGGTGGTGATGGTTTGAGTGAAATTGATACTGCTGTAAAGAAATTGGACAAACTCTACTTACCTAAAGTTTCCATAATATTACAGCAATTTCATTTTGGTAAAAGGAAGCATGATGGGGAATCTGGTGAAGACTTTGTGACAGCTTTAAGGAAACTTGCTGCTCTTTGCAATTTTGGGGAGAATACTGAAGAGAGAATACATGATCAATTCATGTTGGAAGGTTGGAGTGATAAAGTCCGAGAGGAATTGTGGAGCAAGAATGATCCTAGTCTTACTGAAGTGCTCACCATTGCCAAACAAGTTGAGCACTCAATGGAGTGCATGCGTGAATTGCAGAAATCCAAGAATGTGGGTAAGAGCGAGTCCAAGGGTGAAACGTCTGTTGTTAATGTGGTCACATCCTCTAAGGGTAAACCTAATGCATTTTTCTAAACTAAAGGGTTGTTGTTATAAATGTGGCAATCCCAATCATATGGCAAATACCAGGGATTGCCCTGCTAGGCGTGTTGTGTGCCGGGTGTGTGGGAAGAAGGGACATTAAGCTAAGTGTTGCAAGTCCCCTAACACGAGTTAATGTTGTTGGTGAACTTGAACATGACATTCTGTTGCAGATTACTGATGTCAATAAATTGCATGAAGTGACCTGCTCATATCCGTCTGAAGTAGTGTGCGTGAATGGTTTGAAGGTTGTAATGATGATGGACTCGGGTGCCAAGTTGTCTCTTATTTATGATAAAGATTTTGAGAGAACTTTCAAGGGGAAGGCTTCCCTTGTGGCACCAGATGTCACTCCGTACAGCTATGGTGGAAAACCCATAAAGTTGGTTGGGTACTTTGAAGCTGATTTTGAATTCCGTGGGAACAAAGCTACAGGGAAGTTGTATATGCCTGTGAGGGGTGACTCAATTTTGAGTTGGCATCAACAGAAGATGCTAGGGATTTTCTTAGATCCGAACTTAGATTCTCCCGTGCAAGTTAGAAAGGTTGATACTATGTCTGATCAGTTCCAAAGTGAGCTTTCCAGTGTGTTTGCGGATAAGGTGGGTTGTGTGAAAGGGTACGTCCACTGCATCAGGATTAAGGATGGTGCTACTCCGGTAGTTAGCAAGGTTAGGAATGTGCCCTTGAGTCTTCAGGGTGCAGTGCAGGAGGAGTTAAAAAGGCATGAGAGTGAAGGGATGATTGAATCTTTGGAGGCCTCAGAGTGGTTGGCTCCTGTTGTTGTTGCAACCAAGAGTTCTGGTGAGATTCGCCTTTGTGTGGATCTTTGCCACCTAAACAAAGAGGTGGTTGAGGATAAATTTCCTTTGCCTAATATTCAAGAGATGGTTGCGTTGATTGGTGGAGCCAAGTATTTTACCACCCTTGACTTGATGTCTGCGTATCACCAGATTAGGTTGAGCAATGAATCAAAGAATCTTACTGCTTTTATTACGCCGTTTGGCTTCTTCTGTTTTAACCGCATGCTATTCGAACTTTGTTCCACCGCTTCGGTTTTTCAGAGGCTGATGTCTACTTTGCTGAAGGATTTGGATGGAGTAAAATTCTTCCAGGATGATGTATTGATCTTTAGCAACAATTTGTTGGATCATGTGTACAGAGTGAGAGAATTACTGCATATTTTTGTGCAAAAGGGTATAACCTTGAAGTTGAATAAGTGCAAATTTGGTTTGACCCAGATAACTTATTTGGGTCATGTAATTTCCAGTGAGGGTGTTAGTACCAAGCCTTAACTAGTTCAAGTTATTGTAGAGTTGTCTCAACTGTCTAAGAAAGAAGACATACAAACCTTTCTAGGGATGGTCGAGTTCTATGCGCGATTTGTTCCCAACTTGGCGAGCCGGTCTGCTGCTATGCGAAGTCTGCTAAGGAAGGGTGTGCAATTTATTTGGTCTGAGGAGTGTAGCAAGGAGTTTGAGGATCTTAAGGGGGCACTTGCCTCGGTCCAGGCATTGAGAAGTTTTGTGCCCGGTCTGCCATGGGTTTGTTAAACAGATGCCAGCATCAAAGGGCTTGGGGCAGTGTTGAAGCAAAGACAAGGCGCAGAGGAGGAAACCATAGTGTTTGCGTCCAGGTCATTGAGAGGTGCTGAGGAGCAGTATTCCACCATCGAGAGAGAAGCTCTGGCGATTTACTGGGCTATTCGAAAATTTAGGCAGTGCGTATGGGGAGTGAAGTTTGCAGTGTGTTCTGATCACAAGCCATTGCAAGAGGTCTTTAGGAGGAAGGGGCTAGACTTCATTTCTACCCGGATTTGCAAATGGCTGGTTGCTTTACAAGATTATCAGTTTGCAGTTCTTATGTGCCTGGTGTGGAAAACAAGGTGGCTGATTGCTTATCGAGGTTGAGTTCCGATGTTGGTGTCTTTGAAGATGAGTGTAACTGATGGAAGGATGACGACGTCAAGGTTTGTGTTGTGACTGGTGGCTGTGTGACTGAGGAGGAGTGGAGTCAAGAAGTGGAGAAGGATGAGGTTCTGAAAGACATGATCAACAATGTATTGTCGGAGGATGGACACTGGAAGAAATCAGAGCGTTTTTCTGGTTTCGTTAAGGTGGTCAATTAATTGTCAGTCAATAATGGTGTCTTGGTAAGAGGTGGAAGATTGGTTCCCCCGTTGGGCATCAGGGAACGGTTGATTCAGTTGGCTCATGAGGGACATCAGGGCATCTGCAAGATGAAGGAGCGGCTTAGATCTCTGCATTGGTGGCCTGGGATGGATATCATCATTGAAAGGTTGATTCGAGATTGTTGTGAGTGTAGGTTGAGTGACAAGGGTCTCAAAGTGTGGAAGTCTCCCATGGTTTGCTGAGATATTCCCTCTGAGGTGTGGGAGGACATTGCACTTGACATTCTTGGTCCCATCAATGTGGGGAGTACATCCAAGTATGTCCTGGTTGCTATGGACATGCTTTCTCGGTGGCCCGAGATTGGGATAACTAGTGAGATTAATACTTCAGCTGTTGTTAAATTTTTATCTAAGATTTTTGCCAGAGTAGGGAACCCAAGGTCCATTCTTACCGACAATGGTGTGAAATTTATTTCGAAAGAGATGGTGGAGTTTCTGACTAGTAGGGGTATATCACACAAAAAATGTGCAATGTATCACCCAGAATCCAATGGTATGATCGAAAGGTTCAATAGGACATTGAAGAAAGCTATACAAATTTCTAGAAGCTGTGGGAATGACTGGATTCCTGCTGTCAAAAGAAGAGTTAAGGAGTATAGACTTACTCCACATTCTACTACAGGTTTGTGTCCTTTTGAGTTGCTTAAAAAACGCAGGCCATATACATTGGTGGAATCTCCATGGGTTAGCAGTCACCGTAAGAATGTATTGTGTAGTGATGAAATGTTGAACATGTCTCGTGAGAGAGAGCTGCATGTTCAGAGTGATTGAAAAAAGGTTTATGATGGTCGCCATGCCGTGAAGCCTTTTCAGGTGAATATAGGCGATATTGTCAAAGTCAAATTACCTGAAAGATCTCGGAGTGTCTCTAAGTTCAGCAAAACTTTTGCTGTGACTAAAGTTTTTTGGGGGGGCAGCTAAGTTGGTTGATGGATGTATTTGGAACTTTAACCGCTTGGTAAAGATAAAGAATGAAATATGTTACATCAGGGTGCTTTGTTATAGGGGGAAGATGTATGATATTTGACATCTCTTTCCCTTCTATGTCGTTTCCTTTCCATTTAAAAAAAAAAACTTTTTTATTGTAATTTTCCAAATACAATACAAAGTGAAGATATATGCATAAATAATGCCATGGCCAGGAAATTATCCACCCTCCCCCCAACCCTCCCCTGCTGGTCCAGCGTGCCTAAAAAGAGATCAGTTCTTCCACTGACGTGAAGAGAGCATTACCCATAAAATCAAAAAACAAATTCATTGTAAACAATTATATCATCATTGCCAAGCCTTATACAACACAATCCATTATAATTGTGAGGATACAAAAAGAAGAGAGTAGAAAAAAAAGAGAAAAAAAGAAAAACAATTTAAAAAGGCCCTTCAATCGAAATCCATCCTAGTATCCATCACGGAGGATACTCCTGTTGATCCTTCTAGTACCGCAGGCAATTTTCAGTATCTGCTTTAGTTATTGCCCGCCTCTTCGCTCTCGCGAGACCATCTTCTTAGAGGAGCCCAAATTTCCATACCTTTTTTCTTTGCCCTGCGCTCCCTCCTAGCGTAGACTGCAGTTTCCAGTCTATACACCGCCAAGAATCTGCCTAGCCTCTGTTGACAGGTTGGTGGGACTGGATCAAGCCAATGGGTGGCCAGACAGAGTCTAAATACCTTCATAGCAATGTATAGGAATGCCTGTACCTGCCCTGAGAGTAGAGAGCTACCCACCCCACGTACGATCAGCTATGGTGACAAATCTACTTTCTGCCCCAGCAGGGATTCCAGAATGGTACCGACATCTCTTTTAACTGTATCCAAATCAGGGCAGGAAGCAAACATATGGACACTATCAGCAGCTTGATAGCCGCAGCGCGGGCAGGATGAGCCCGCCACTCTACCCCATTTTGCAATCTTAGCCGGAGTGATATGTAGATTAAACCATGTTTTGAAGCACTGTAGTTGGAGGTTATCCGCATTAAATGATGTTTGGGCCAGATGTAGCGAGTCTTCCAATTCGCCCAATCCCACCTGTAATAGTTCCTGCCAACGATCGCAGTGTTTGGTTAAGTCATCCGGCATCGTCTCATTCAGTATTTTATACATCCCATCAAGTGTGGTTGGCCCTTTGAGCAACACCTCGACCAGTATCACCCTGGAGAAACCGCAGCTGCCCCTCTCTTTCTTGCTATGAAATCTCTTATCTGAAGATATTTGAAAAACTCTATTCTCCAGCCCAAATTTATCCTTATTCCTATCAAACGGTATTACCCCTGTCTCGTCCATAACATCACCAATCATCCTCACACCTTTGTTGTGCCAGCTTTTCATATGCCCATCGTTGAAAATACTAGGGAGTGACTCGTTGCTGTATATTGAGGTATAGGCGTTGCTAAGTCCCAGACCGAGCCTTTTCCGGACTGAGGTCCAAACTTTGAACGCACAGGTCAGGGTCTTAAACTTCACCCTTTTGTAGTAGTTTGCCGCAGAAGACACCCACTGGCCTTTTTCCCTAATAGCAGCTCAAAAAATCATGCTGGGGCAGCAACCTGTAACATATCCATTTCTCCATTGAATAAGATACCCATTTTATATAATATTGAAGCCCAATGGTATAGCTGAAGATTGGGTACAGCCCACCCACCTCTATCTCTTGGCAGCGTTAAAAATTAAAGCGCTCTTCGAGGGCGACAATTAGCTCAAAGGAACCTAGAAAGCATCTGATTCATGGATTTAAACCAGGAACTATCGATAATCAAAGGAATAGCCCTAAAAAAGGTATAAAATCTTCGGCAAAAAAGCATCTTAATGACATTGCATCTCCCAATCAGCATAAGTTTAAGGTTATCCAATCGGTTAAAATCCGTTTTAGATTTTGGGAGTAATGGACCCAAATTAATATCAGCAATTTTAGACACTTCTGCCATTAATTCAAGCCCAAGATACGTTGCCTTCTGTACTACTCGCGGGTCATTCAGCTGTAGCCCCTTACTAACCACAACTTGGGTCTTATTTTGATTAAGAAGATAGCCCGAAATAAATCCAAAGGTATCAGCTTCCTTTTCAACTTCTTCCAATGCGCCCACAGGGCTAGAAGTGACAATTGCTAGATCGTCGGCATAGGCCAAGATCTTGGTACTCCCCCCGTTACTATGTATTGCTAGAATCCGGTTATTACCCTCGATCTTTCTAACTAGCGGGTCAATATACAAAGCAAACAATAGGGAGGAACACGGACAACCCTGGCGAGTCACCCTACTGATCAAAACCGGATCCGACATCTCCTCCATTATTGCTACTCTAGCCACAGGGTTGCTATACATTATTGCGATAGCCTTGATAAAGCCTTCCCCTAGCCCTCTGCTCTTTAGAGTTGCCCATAAAAAAGGCCAGGAGACCCTATTGAAGGCTTTCTCTGCATCCAGCAGAATTAGCCCTATAGGGTCTCTGGCAATCCCTGCGGCATTGAAAAGAGCAATTGCCCGTTGAATATGGTCGATGGTGCTACGGCCGAGGACGAACTGCTGTGCCCGGAAGTGGAGGTTTGAATCTGGGGAGAGGATGTAGCCTTACGGCTAGTGCGGTCGACGTCAAAGCTGGGGAACCGGGTTCGAGTCTCGGCTACGACCCTCAACATCCTGTGATTCTGGGCAAATCACTTAATCTCTCCGTGCCTAAGAAAAATGAATGTGTCCTTGTGTAACGAAACTGGTGCTATGTAAAGCGCTCTGATACCCGATTTCTCGGGTCTAGTTCATGCGGCGGTGGGAAATAGTTACTGTTAAGTGAAGTTAAATAGCAAGGGGACAGGTTCTTGTACCCACTGGGGTGAAAGATCCAAGGACAGGTGAGGGGGTGGGATATTTGACATCTCTTTCCCTTCTATGTTGTTCCTTGTCACAGTTTACTTTCCATGTTACTATTTGTACCTTGTCTGTTTCTATTGTTATTTTCTGCTGCTGCAGAGAATTCTATTTAGAATGTGTATAGTCGAATGCCAGCCAGGGAGTGGAGGTGACTCTGGATGCTTCCTGTGTTCGTGGCTGGAGGTTCTTCACTGCGATTAAAGCGTGTATTTACCGGATCCTACGACTCTTGGATTATTGAGAGCTTCAACTTCCACAGGGGGGCATGGTAAATGATTCTGGAGAAGAATGATGTTACATTAGGAGAGGAAAGGAGGTGAAATGAGGGGCTCAAGGTCGTATCTTCCTCCTGACCCGGCCAGGGCAGGGAGGTTGGCTCTGGTATTTTCAGAAAGGCTTATATTTCCCACCCAGGAGTGGTCAGTTGGCAGTGTGTACGCTTATTTCTTCATGGTTGGTTTTATGAAGAACACTAAACAACTGTGACCCATAAAACCTGTTTCCTTGACTGTTTGACAAGATGTGTAATAGATGTGGTAGGAGTATGGTCTGCGTCCACTAAAGCTGTGACAACTGCATTATCCTATAAACAAATGTAGCAAAGATTTATATATTACTAAAATATTGTAGATTGTCTCCTTTAGATCTTCAAAATGGTGCCTCTTAGGTTTCTGTTGAAAGAGATGTGGCTTGTCATTTGAGGAGCCGGGGGTCTAGCCCTGGGATGTCCTAAAAGAGCCAATGAGGGGAGTGTACTGTAGTCGCCTTTGTGGACACTAAAGGTACCCTTTAGATGCAGGACTAGCATGTAGGAGTAGGTAGGGATAGCTAGGAGTTGTCGAAGATTCATTCATTTTATAGAACACGAGGGGTGTAACTTGGTGCAAGCAAGGTCCACAGGTGCTGCTCTCACCCTGATCCCCTGTGAAAAGAGCTCCTTTAGGTTTTTTATCCTCCAAATTGTGGCACACCTCGCTTCTGGATCTGAGACAGGGACGCTCTGAATAAGTCTTTTGGAAGAAACTTAAGACAAGACTTTTTAGGCAAATTTAGGGCTATGAGATGCCATAACTAAGTGCTTTCTTATTAGAGAATAAATTCCTATCACGGGAACACCCCTTTTGGAGTAACCATGCACTCTACAAACCGCCTATTATTATTCTTAAGGTACTGAAGGGCTAACTGTATTATTAATAAGTCATGACATGAGTCTGTGAGAAGGGACGAGAAGGCAGACTGCGCAAGTTTCTGCATTGACATGTGATGCACAAAAAGTAAACAGAAGGCCTTGGAAGTTGCTTGAGCAAGAAGGCTCCTAAAGGGGCAGTTGCCTGCATGTGGTGTATACAAGTCTGCACCACATACATTTGGAGGAGACTCGATGTAGGCCATTGTGTGTGTGAATTTTTTTATTACAGTAGCTGCCTGCTCCACTCCAGGGTTTTGCTTGGTTCCTGGAGTTGGGAAATATTAGCTCACACATCTGTCCAAAGGACTCGGGGGCAGATTTACGAGGAAGTGCCGCAGCACATCAACGCAAGCCCTTTGGCTGCGCCACGCTGCAGCACTTCCAAAGCACAGGAATGCAACATATTTACAATAATATGTCGCATTCCTCTGTTCTCCCCTGCGCTGGCGCAGGCACCCTAGCACCATGGTGCAAGGATGCCTGTGTCATGGGGAAATTGTTTTTGTGCAGGAAGGGGCACCTTCCTGCACATGAACAATTACTACAGGCATTTTAATCTTTCAATGAGTGCTGTAGAATGCAGCAGGCATTGAAATAGGAAAAAACGAGAAAAGAAAACATTTCTCCTCGTTGTGCCTCCCTACGCCTCAACAGTTTTTGTAGTTGAGTCAAATTGTTAGTAACGCACAAGCCGGATGGATTTTGGCTTCCTGACATATATAATCTTTGAAGTAAAAGTCCTGTCCCTCACCTATTCGAGACAGGGAGTAGCCACAAGGAGTGACCCTTTACCTCTGACACTCTGAACTGGGAGACCCCTGCAGGGTGGGTACCCTAAAGAATGTGAAGAATCAATGTGCAGCCACATTGCATGAAGACCTGGCTGTTTTCAGTCTAGGGTGCATTCAGCGTCGGGAAACCCCTTTTTATGGGGGCTGCTGCACGCTTTAGAAATCTTTTTAGCATAACATTTCATGAGATAACCAGATGGGTCCGGCTGACCAATCTGAACAAAGCAAAGTGTTGCCATCTTAGAACACTGCAGTGCTAAGCTAGGAAGAGTTCACCACAAAGACCTGTAGCCTAACAACAGATGCTATTTGTCTTTTTGGCAGTTTTATATAATGCAAACTTGACTCAAAGGTTACATGGAGTGCTTCACATGAGCACCAGTTAAATTACACAAAGACGCATTATTTGTTTATTTTTTTTTAGGCATTGGGAGATGAACTGATTTGCCCAGATTCACAAGATGCATTGTTGAGCCGACGCCGAGACGCGAACCTGGTTACCAAATTCCAAAGTCGGCAGCTCTGGACGTTATGTCCAGTGATTTAAGTGAAAAAAGTGTGTAGAGGGTGTCTCTAAAAGTGTGGGGGATCCCTGAAAGGGATGGGGCCCATGTAATTAAGGGTGTGGCTTAATCATATACACTAAAATGTGAGTAAAGTTCCACCCTACCCTCACGTTTGCATAGGATCAAAACTGACATGTGTGACCAGTGCTTTGTGCGCTTTGCAGAGAGGCCAAGGAGTGGCTGGCCACGTGTTCTGAGCACCTTTTTGTCCCCACAGACACTAGGAGGAACTGGCACTGCTTTCAGCCACAACTCATAGGAGCCCAGTTCTAAACACCTGTATGCCACTCAATTCAAATTAAGCACTAGACCAGACTATTATGATGCCTGAAAAAAAACATAACAACATCCTGTAAAAAGCAAACACTCCTAGGGAATGCAAGATTAAGTAAAGCATGTGAAATATAACTAGGAACGACATGGATTGCCTTAATGTTTCCTGCACTCATTGTTCAGAAATCAATCAGTGTTTTTACATGAAAAGTTAAGGACATGAATACAGGGCCCGAAAGGGACCCGTTTGAATGTCCGTTTTAAATTACTACCGGGTCTGAGACCTGGAGGGACCCGGCCCACTTAAAGCCCTGGTTATGCCACATCCTCTCCCCTTTTTGTGTGAGATGTTACAAACATAATACTTCCCAAGTCATGTTGTACCCACAAGAATAACAATTGAAAGTACACAGTCATCAAAATGTATACCTTGAAATTAATTTAAACTAAAAGCAGTTTCCTGAACCAAGATCCCAAACTTTTACACCTCGCAGTCATAGAAGATGTAGTCTTTTGCCATGGTATTTTCAGACACCAGGTGTCTGCACATCACACTGTTGTATAACATTACAAAAGCTTTTTCCTACCTTTTGTGGCTTAATCTGTCTGCTTTGTGCTTAGGAAGGTTTAGGAATGTGTTCGATGCCAAATTAAAATCTTATCCAACGAACAGATTTTTTGGTTTGGCCGCAATGAGAGCGTCTTCTAGTTCCTTCATTATAGATGATGCTTTCACAAACCTTCACTTTAAATATCAGCCATCGCAACCCGTAGTCCATTGTGGAAAGGGATTCCTACGTCGCATAATGTACTTGTATTGCAGTCAGACGGGGTGTAGTGAAGTTATAGGAAATAAGCAGTTTATGTTACTATGTAAGAGGCATTAGTCATATTCTCATCAGCTTAAAAAACACCAGCACTGAACACCAAGCCCTGATTATTGCAGACTTTCAGTGCTCCAACCAAAAGATGAAATACCCACATTGACCTGTCTGGATCTACCAGCTTTTCTGTGGTGAATCTACGTCTGTGAGCCGGGAATACCTTTGAACACCTACTGCATGCAAGACCAGATCTTTGGCACTCAACTCAAGCACTGTGTTAGGAAAGATGAATTGCCCAATTGAGGTGCAGCATCACAAGGTGTAAAAGTTAAAGTTTCTGTAACCTCGCACGCACGTGTGTTAATGAAAGCGGCTGATGCATACAAGTATAAAGAAGCGAAATTGTAAAAATAAACGTTTCTTTGCGTCATGTCCCAGCTCTGCCCAAAGACTACACAAACCCTACTTCCAGTGCCACGAAGGATCCCTGGCACCCCGTTTCGCTTCTGATTTGACACTTTCCTGTACTTTATACATCTTGATTCAAATGTATGGGTAAAACACTTATGCATATTATGTATATTAGAATATCAAAATGACAAATACTTGTAAAACTGCTGCAGTGGTTAATCTTAATGGGGCTGCTGATTATTATGCACAGCTAGAAGTTCTTATTTCGAGCTTTTGAATCTTCTCTGTACCACCAAAAGTTACTTTTCATGTAGTTTCAAAGATTCTCTTACATCTCCATTTTATCTAATATCTTATAACTTTTATTGTTGCTACTGTAATTTAAAAAGGTTCAACAGAGGCCCAACATTGTATGTTCATTGGAGGGGCCTTCTACCTCCTCCTTCTCCTTGTTTGTTTTATTCTTCAACTTACTTTATTTCTTTGCTAAAGGAGAGGAATTTTATAGGCTCATGTTTGCTCGTCGAGAGGAACTGAGATGACTTTAGAGGGCTCTGCCCAGTAAAATAAAAAACAATGAGTGAGTAATCCTCTCACGAGGAGAGACTCTTGGCTCAAGCTGCCATCTCCATCGAGGTTCATTCTAAAATATTTTCAATGCTTTTGAATGTTAATTTTGTGTGAAAATCCTTTAGAGGTACCTCTTGCTGATCTTTCAAGCTGAATTTCTATGCACCGAATATAATTGGTTTTATTTTGTACCTGTTGCATGGTTATTTCCTTGCTTCTAAGGCTGTTGTGCATGATTTCAAATCACCTTTTCAGTTTTCAAAATGATTATTTACCTAAGTGACCTCTGGTTTAGATTTCATTATGTACTATTTTCTTAACTACTTTAGCCCACTGTGTTCTACCCGCCCACTATTAATGGTGATCTCAAATGTCTTTACATCTAACAGAGAGCGGATCCCTGAATGCATAATATGATGAGGAATAATTGAAAATAATCTGAACTACTGGAACCTTCCAATATCTCAGAAAAGAACCGGAGATAAAGATATTCAGTATTCATAAGCAGAAGAATCCAGAAAGAGAGAGTGTGACAAACACACCCACAAAACGTAGACAAGAGTGATGCGCTCTAAGAGTCTGAACTGAGAACTTCTATGCCGTGGAACTTGAAGACCTAAGGAAAATAAAATCACGGCAAGGATACTGACATCAGTAAACCATAAAAATACAGTGAATGCAACAGCGAATACGCACAGGAAAAAACATTTAAGTGCAGCAAGTTGTCAGACTTGCCTTAATCAGTCATTAAACGTAAGGATCTGTCAGTAAAGACATGGAGGAGAAAACCTCTCCACCTGAAGTGAATGTGGAGTGGGGTTCAGTGGCTCATCCTGGCTTAGATACCAGTATCAAACCCAAGGAGATGAAAAAAGTGCACAAGTGCCATGAATGTGAGAAGAGTTTTAGTCAATCGTCACACCTTAAGAGACATCAGCGAACACACACAGGGGAAAAACCGTACAGGTGCAGTGAATGTGAGAAGAGCTTCAGTCAATCATCTGATCTGATCATTCATCACATGTCTCATCACACAGGTGAAAAACCATACAGGTGCAGTGAATGTGAGAAGAGCTTTAGTTTCTCATCACACCTTAAAATACATCAGCGAACACACACAGGAGAAAAACCATACAGGTGCAGTGAATGTGAGAAGAGCTTTAAACTCTCATCACACCTTAAAAACCATCAGCGAACACACACTGGGGAAAAACCATACAGGTGCAGTGAATGTGAGAAAACCTTTACTCACTTATCAGCCTTAAAATGTCATCAGTGGATACACACAAGTGAAAAAACATACAGGTACAATGAATCTCCGAAGAATCTTAGTGCATCATCAGATTTGAGTTGCAATCAAATAATACACACTGGAGTACAAATATACAAGTGCAGTGAATGTGAGATACGCCTTTATAAATCATCGGACCTACGAGTCCATCAGCGAACTCATACAGGAGAAAAAACTTACAGGTGCAGTGAATGTGAGAAGAGCTTTATTCGGGCCTCAGACCTAAGGATCCATCATCATATACACACAGGTATAAAACCATACAGGTGCAGTGAATGTGAAAAAAGCTTTAGTATTTCTTCATACCTAATAAGGCATCAGCGAACACACACAGGGGAAAAACCATACAGGTGCAGTGAATGTGAAAGGGGCTTTAGTTTCCGTTCACACCTTATAGGCCATCAGCGAACACACACAGGGGAAAAACCATACAGGTGTACTGAATGTGTCAAAAGCTTTTCTGATATATCAGCCTTAAAACGTCATCAGCTAATACACACAGGTGAAAAGCCATATAGGTGCAGTGAATGTGGGAGGAGCTTTAGTTCATCATCACGCGTTATAAGCCATCAGCAAACACATATAGGTGAAAGACCATACAGGTGTAGAAAATGTGTCAAAACATTTACTCATTTACAAGCCTTAAAACGTCATCAGCTACTACATACAGGTGAAAAACCATACATGTGCAACAAATGTGAGAAGAATTTTAGTACATCATCGGATCTGCTGCGCCATCAGCAAATACACACAGGACTAAAACCATACATGTGCAACAAATGTGTGAAGAGCTTTTATCAATCATCAAACCTAAAGGTCCATCAGCGAACACACACAGGTGAAAAGCCATACAGGTGCAGTGAATGTGGGAAGAGCTTTAGTAAATCATCAAATCTAAGGCATCATCAACAAAAACGTCCAGGGAAAAATCGTAAATGTGCAGTGATGTGTCAAGAGCCATCATCGTCCATCAGCTGAAACTGAAAGGAGTCATCAGCAAATAGAGACTTAAGAAAAATCAAACATGCACACTAAACTACTTAAAACTAGACAACAAAGGCAATAACGCAACAAAATATAAAAATACATTTTATAGGTAATTCAATTGTTTCTGTTACAGAAACACTACACTCTATTCTTAGTTCCCGCAACAAATAGGTTACAAAAACATACATCACCGTCCCAAACTACAAAAGCCTAATTTCTCTCTTTGATGCTCCTGGTTCTTATAATGACCGTCCCTACAAATCCTGAACTAATAAGTGACTTTAAGTAGGAAATGGTCTCTTATCAAGCACCTTCTTATGGATTGATTTGGTCAATTTTAAATTTCTGTGCCACAAACATTCACTGAAAAGGCTTCTTGATGCTAAGACATGGTAGGGAGAAACATCTTGAAGAAAGAAAAATGGAAACCAGAAAGAAAGATTAAAAAGCATGCTGTTCCAGCATCACTTCCTCGTCAATGCTGTACGATTTGCTGTTTCTCTCTCTCTTTATACTTTTCTGTTTTACGCTGCCGGTCTGTCGGTTTTCCATTATTATATATTTGTGGAGCCTCTCATGCAACTTTGAACCGATTTAAACAGCTCCAGCACTTATACAGAGCGCACTACGCACTATATAAAATGGATTCCAAATAAAATAAAAAGAGATGGATAGCAAGTCTTGCTTATAAATTAAGCACCTGGTAAAACAATAACTCTCCTAAATTGAAGTCACTGTGAATTGTTGGAATATGTCACCCCAGAATGTAGAGCCTAAATGCACTAAAGAAGGCAACCTAATGGCTTGTAGTGTTAGAAGTGCTTTACCAAGCAAGAGGGCTGTTGTCCATAGACCATGTAATGAACAGGGCACAAGGTCTTGTACGGAGCTCTTTATGGCAGGGTGAGTGTCATGTCAGAGCATGCAGGGTGCAGATCGGAGCCCTCTCCTGAAGGTGTTTTCTTTCTGCGGTCTGCCTACTTTGGAATGTCTATGTTTCTCGTATGTTTGAAATCAATAACGAGCTGGGAAAAAATCATTGGTCTTTTGGGAGTGAATGTATAGACAGTGAGAGATTCAGTGATGAAATTGTTATGTAGATTATGTATGAATGAATAGATCTCTTTGGTTAGGTGAGGCTGCTCTTTGTTCAGGATCAGGGCTCCATTATTGGACCTGCACCTTTCCACTGAGGCAGAAAAATTAAGGCTGTGCAGGAGGGGGATGAGCAGACACTTCCTGTCATGCTCAGCATAATAGAGGTGACTCTTTGTCCAAGAGTCAATCTATGATGAGCAAGCTCACTGCTACATGGCGGAGGTGGGTGTCACCCTACCAAATCGCCCCAAGACATAATTCACCTCTTACCCCACCCCCTGCTCTATTGGGGCAGGATGGTGTTACGCTTGGGAGCTCTCTCAGAGCGATTACTTAGGGGTGTGGGGGCTTCCCAAGAGGAATAATTTAGTCTGGGGAGCAGGGGAGATGATCCCTTGTCCCTGGGCAATATTCTGGAGAGATTAGGATGTTTTCTGTACTTTATCACAGTACCAGGCTTTGGCTGGTCCTATATGTGCTCTGTGAAGTAGGGCTACTGTGATGGACCTGTAAATCATGCTTGGTGTTGTACTCCCATGAATGTTTACTTGATTTAATATTCTCTGTTGTATGTCTTTTACTAGTGTTCAGTTTAGAAATATAGAATATATTCTTCCAGATACCCTTTGTCTGTGTTTATTCTCTGTTGTCATATTTATGCTTCCTGAACCAGTTTAAGAAAAAGTATCTTGGAGGTTGGATATCCTGTGATCTCCTAGGAGGGCAAATGCAGTTCAGACATCCACCTCTCAGGGAGTCGAGGGGAGTGCAGTGCCGACATCTACCTCTCAGTGAGCCTGAGAGGAGTGCAGTACCGACATCCACCTCTCGGGGGCTCTCAAGGGAATGCAGTACTAACATCCACCTCTCAGGGAGTCTGCAGGGAGTGTAGTGCAGACATTCACCTCTCAGGGAGTCAACAGGAGTGCAGTGCAGATATGCACCTCCCAGGTAGTCGAGGGGAGTACAGTGCAGACATCCACCTCCCAGGGAGTCGAGGGGAGTGCAGTGCCGACATCCACAACTAGGAAAGTCTGAAGGGAATGCAGTGCAGACATTCACCTCTCAGGAACTCGACGGGAGTGCAGTGCAGATATGCACCTCCCAGGTAGTCGAGGGGAGTACAGTGCAAACATCCACCTCTTGGGGAGTTGAGGGGAGTACAGTGCAGACATCCACCTCTTGGGAAGTCGAGGGGAGTGCAGTGCAGACATCCACCTCTTGGGGAGTCGAGGGGAGTACAGTGCAGACATCCACCTCTTGGGAAGTCGAGGGGAGTGCAGTGCAGACATCCACCTCCCGGGGAGTCGAGAGGAGTGCAGTGCAGACATCCACCTCTTGGGGAGTCGAGGGGAATACAGTGCAAACATCCACCTCTCAGGGAGTCGAGGGGAGTGCAGTGCAGACATCCACCTCTTGGGGAGTCGAGGGGAGTGCAGTGCAGACATTCACCTCTCAGGGAGTCGACGGTAGTGCAGTGCAGACATCCACCTCCCGGGGAGTCGAGAGGAGTGCAGTGAAGACATCCACCTCTTGGGGAGTCGAGGGGAATACAGTGCAAACATCCACCTCTCGGGGAGTCGAGGGGAATACAGTGCAGACATCCACCTCTCAGTGAGTCATGGGGAGTGCAGTGCATATATTCACCTCTCAGGGAGTCGACGGGAGTGCACTGCAGATATGCACCTCCCAGGTAGTCCAGGGGAGTACAGTGCAGAGATCCACCTCTTGGGAAGTCGAGGGGAGTGCAGTGCAGACATCCACCTCCCGGGGAGTCGAGAGGAGTGTAGTGCAGACATCCACCTCTAGGGGAGTCGAGGGGAATACAGTGCAGACATCCACCTCTCAGTGAGTCATGGGGAGTGCAGTGCAGACATTCACCTCCCGGAGAGTCGCGGGGAGTGCAGTACCGGCATTCACCTCTCTGGGAGTGGAGGGCAGACATCCACCTCCTGTGGATTCGAGGGAGCTCATGTAAGGCTCTGGCAGCATCAGACACAGGGCCACATGTTTCATCCCAGTGACGTCTGGACAACAGTGTTCTGTACCGGTTGTATTGTCAGTAAGATGCTAACAGCGGCCTCGAGAGTTTGGAGAAGCTGAACTAGAAGCTGAGAAAGCAGGAAAAGAACGTGTAGTGCCGAGAGCGAAGGATCGAGCACCGGCATCTCATCAAAAGTGAAAGCAAAGATATTTTGCAAAAATAATAAAAATTAGATTAACAATTATTGTAAGTTTATTATTATTGTTGTTGTTTTAATATCATGTTACCAGATATAAACAAACCCTATTATTAATGTTATTAGCAGGAGTAGAATGGTCTAGGATTATTATGTCAACATGAATACAAATTACGATAAGAATCATAATCCTAGTAGTTGTCATATTATTATTGTCATTGTTTTAATATCATGTTACTAGATATGAACAAACCCATTTGTGTTATTAGTTGTCGTAGAATAGATTCGCACTATTGCTATTATTGAATAATAACACAAATTACGATAAAACGATCATAATAGTAGTTATTATTATCATCAACATTATTGTTGTTATTGTTATTATTATCACAATTATTGTTAGTTATTAATGTTATTATGATCGTTCTTATTATATCTCACCTGTGCAGCTCGCCATTCAGCTGAGTCTCGGTGCTATTTCATATTTTGCTGCAGGCAGTGGCTGTGTCTGGGCCTGTGCGGTTATTGCCTCCTCCAGGGGTACATTTCAGAATTGCTGGATTTTGGAATTGGGGTATCGGGTGGGATTGCAGCTTCCGGCCCCCGGGAACACCAGACCAGACTTCAGTGAACTCACGCTGAGGGCCTTGGAAGGGCCCCGCCAGACTTCAGCGAACTCACGCTGAGGGCCTTGGAAGGGCCCCACCAGACTTCAGTGAACTCACGCTGAGGGCCTTGGAAGGGCCCCGCCTGACTTCAGCGAACTCACGCTGAGGGCCTTGGAAGGGCCCCGCCAGACTTCAGCGAACTCACGCTGAGGGCCTTGGAAGGGCCCCGCCAGACTTCAGCGAACTCACGCTGAGGGCCTTGGAAGGGCCCCGCCAGACTTCAGCGAACTCACGCTGAGGGCCTTGGAAGGGCCCCGCCAGACTTCAGCGAACTCACGCTGAGGGCCTTGGAAGGGCCCCGCCAGACTTCAGCGAACTCACGCTGAGGGCCTTGGAAGGGCCCCGCCAGACTTCAGCGAACTCACGCTGAGGGCCTTGGAAGGGCCCCGCCAGACTTCAGTGAACTCATGCTGAGGGCCTTGGAAGGGCCCCGCTCGGCTGCATCAGTTGTAATACTCTATGGGATAAACCTCTGCTCCTCAGAGCCTGGCTGTGATGTTTGGTAGTTACGCAATGGTTCTTATGAGATTGTTCGAAAACTCGTTCCCTTCGTTCAGAGAGTCTGAGTAAGTCCTCTAGAGGGGATGAATCCCAGCAATATCAAGCTCATAGTCCAACGCGTAACCGATTGCAAAATAACAAACACAGTGCCCCTAGAAGGATAAATTGTGACTGCAGTGCACGTGAGTTGTGAACAGAGTGACACAAAGTGAGTAACAACAACTCAGGACGGGTAACAATCTTTTGGCTGCAACAAATGCAGTGGTTGAGGGGAACAATGGTATCACTCATTTATTCTCAATCCAGCCTATAGCCAGATGTGGAGGTTATACATTGTTCAGTATAATAGAAACACTTAATCCCCCATCAAAGGCAACAGGGTCAAAGGATCTTCGAAGTTCTTTTACTACTCAGACGTAGAGAAGGAATTGTGATTAGGCCGTATGCAAGAGTGGGCGGGCATGCACAGCCATGCAGAAAAAAAAGTTTTAACTTAACCAACTTTACTATAATATTGGGTCGTTAAGTCCCCAATAACACGGTCAAGGGTAAACAAAAGTGTTGTTTAGAAAGTGAACAGTCACAAGTGTATAATCTCAAAAAATTGGACAAAAATGCCCTCAAGTGCCAGAACACAGTCCTTATCTAGTGCTGAGCGACAGAAATTAGAGTTCTGGTTGTGTGATGCGCGTGCAGGCATACTCCATATAAAGAGTGTTCACAAGTGGAACAGCAACAGCCCAAGATGCAGAACAATTTCTAAAAAAGGCACAAAATTAAATAAAAATCAGCCATAATAGGTGTGCAGCTAGACATTGAAATGTATGTTGAAAAAAGAGTGTGTGACTATTTTATGAGAGAACAAGAAGAAAGACTGCCAGAAGAAAGACAGACTCCTGTATCAGCATAGATGATTCGAGGGGAGAAGAGAAAAAGAATTGGAGCATTTTGTGTAGTTTTGTCTCTGAAAAACCTGAAAAAAAAGCAGTACAGGAAAGGAGTAGACCATGTAAGTATTACAATCATTGACGCGGAATCATCCATTGGGCCCCAAACATTACACCTCAAGTTTACTAATTAGTTACAACACCTTCCCAGCCACCACATGAATCATCAATCGCTCATTGGTGCAACTTTGTCTATTGTATCTTCTCTTTTCCCATGAAAGCAATAAACAATGGCAGTCTTGTATAATTAATGAACTTTACGGGCAGCCCAGTTAGAGAATGAAAAAAATAAGGATAGGGATTGGACACATTGTCTTCATGTCCTTTCAGCGAATGGGGAGGCTTCTTCTGTGCACACTAGTCCAACTCTTCTCCATACATGTGAATAAATTGTGGGGCTGCATAAGTCAGACACAAAATATATAACTGTTCCTTCTTACCCCTTTTTTTTTCTTCTTTCTTTGCAAAGCAGTTCGACGATAATGTATGAAAGTTCTGTTGGGTCCTACTTAGTTGGAGAGGTAGAGTTTGTTCTTAAACTCAAGGGGCTGGCCCAGAACTAGAACATTTATTGGTTGGTGCAAGTGGCACATTTGTGGCGCATTTTATAGTGCATTACTGCTTCACTCTTTTGTTTGTAGCTCAGGTCACGTTGGTAATACTTGTCTTAATTTCACTACCGCCGTTTTTTCCTCTCCTGCCGTCCACTGGTTCCTGCCCTCCTGCCTCCCTGCCAGCTCCTCCCACCTCACAGGACTACTTATGGAGGCCGCTGCATGGCTGCGCTCAGCAGTCGTACTGCTGTTACCAGCCCATCTGCAACTAGACCACACCCAGTGCCAGGACCCTTGGCTCTTCCACCCCAAGAAGATACTCTATTGCTGACCTCCGAGCCCTAGACCCAGGTCGCACCAACATCAATCTCTGCTACCACACATCCCCACGTACCACCAAAGGACCATTCTCCTGCCTTCAGCACTGAAGCAAGCAACACCACCAGTAACACTGCTAAAATGGCTGCCCCCGCAACATCAACCAAGACCCCCACCAGGACACTCCAGTGCATACTACTCAACGCACGTTATCTCGGGAAACACTCCATAGAAATCTGGGACACAATCACCTCCCTCACCCCAGACGTCATCTTCCTCACAGAAACCTGGCTTCACCCCGCATCTGCCCCTGACATCGACAACGCCATATCTGAAAGTTACGAGATAATGGACCGGGGCCGAATCAACAAGCATGGCGGCAGAATCACCATCATCTATAGAACACCATCCGCTGCACAACAACCCCGGACGACCCAAAACCTCAACTTCCAACTCTACATGGACGGGAGAAACACCATCATAGGTACCCTTGCCTACAGACCACCAGGACCACGCCCCAGCTTCAGCAACACCATACCGGAAATCATCACCCCGCTCGCAATCGACTCCGAGCACTACATCTTCCTGGGGAACCTCAAACTCCACCTTGACGACCCTAGTGATGCCAATTCCGCCGACCTCCTGGTAAGCAATAAGCATGAGCAACATCGGAGACAAGCAGCTTGTCACTTGCCCAACCCACTGTGCAGGACACATGCTCGACCAAGAAGAATGCACTAGCAGACCGTATCAAAGACAGCACAAACCACAGCAAAGAACTTTTCGCCATTGTGAAGGAGTTCACAAATCCCGCAGCCACCAAGAATTACATCGCCTCCTCTCAAGAACTGTGCAACAACCTTGCTGACTACTTCCACAACAATATCTCACCCATCTCAGAAAGCTACGAACACCAACCCTCCCCAGCAGGCAGCATCAACCAGCTCCCATCCACAAACACAAACGCTGAACACCTTCTCACCCACTGGGAACTCCTCAACATGCAAGACACCATTTCCATCGTGAACTCCGTGCACTCGGGGGCACCCACAGACCCATGCTCCCACCTTGTCTTGCAACCTCGGTAGCAAGACAATAGGCAACGAGCTCAGGAAGGTCCTGAACACCTCCATCACCGCGGCGGCCTTCCCAGAAGACTGGAAACACACTGAAGTGAGACCCCTACTGAAGAAACCATCCATTGACCCTGCTGATCTGTAGATCTACTGGCCCTTCTCGCCTCTCCCCTACCCAGCAAAAGTCCTCAAGAAAGCAATCAACCAGCGCCTCACCCAACACCTGGATGACCACAACTTCCTGGACTCCTCCGAGTCTGGTTTTCTTGATACAACCACAGCACTGAGACAGCCTTGATCGCTGCCACAGATGACATAAGAGCCCTCCTGGACCACAGAGACACAGCAGCCCTCATCCTCCTGGATCTGTTTGCCGCGTTTGACACCGTATCCCACCACATCCTGATCAACAGACTCCACAGCATCGGGATTCAGGGAAACACCCTCAAATGGATGGCCGCATACCTCACTGGCAGAACCGAAAGGAACTCTCTCCCTCCTTTCACCTCACAGCCCAAGAGGACCATCTACAAAGTCCCCCAGCACTCATCCCTCAGCCTGACCCGCTTCAACATCTACATGACCCCACTAGTCGACACAGTCAGATCACATGGACTCAACATCATCTCCTACGCTGACGGCGCACAGTTCATCCTGTCTCTTTCCGAAAATCCCTCCAACACCAAAGTCAAACTCCACAGATGCATGATGAAAGCTGCGGACTTGATGAAGGATTACTGTCTCAAACTGACCTCAGAGAAAACAGAAGTCCTCATCTGTGGGAACAACACCTGGCCATGGAATGACTCATGGTGGCCAGCGGAGCTCGGTACACCCCCCCCATTCCAACAGACCACTCCCGCAACCATGGCATCTTCCTGGATAACAAGCTATCTATGAAGAAACAGGTCAATACAGTTTCTTCAGCCTACTTCGCACCCTTAGCATGCGCCGCAAGATCTTCAGGTGGATCCTGATAAACACCAGAAGGACAATCACACAGGCCTCATCACCAGCTGGCTAGACTATGGAACTACGCTTTATGTGGGAATCACTGCACGCCTACTGAAGAGACTCCAGACAATACAGAACTCAACCTCAAGACTCATACTCGACCTCCCCAGAAGGACCCACATCACACCCCATCTCGGGAAACTGCACAGGCTCCCGATTCTGAAGAGATGCAAGTTCAAGCTGCTGAACCCCGCCTGCAAGGCTCTGCACAACGAAGGACCAGCATACATCAACACACGCCTAACCTTCCACCAGCCTTCCAGACTCATCCGATCAGCCTCACTGTCCATTGCAGACACCCCTCATATCCGTCAAGACTACAGTGGAGGATGCTCCTCCTCACACCTGGCAGCCAAGGCCTGGAACAACCTCCCCCTGCACCTCAGGACCGCACCGTGACTCCAACAATTCAGATGAGACCTAAAGACCTGGCTGTTTGAGTAATCTCCTCCACACAGCAGCAAACAGCCCCAGCGCCTCAAGACCCTCATGGGTGATTTGCTGCGCTCTACAAATGAGTGATTAATTGATTGATTGGCACATATTAATCTTTGGAGGATGCGATCTCTCTTTGCAGGGTTGGATTAACAGCCAAGCGAAGGATTAAGTTCTGAACCAACTCATGTGCTTCTTCGATTACACTGGCTAACTTTTGCACCACCTTTTTCAACTGGTCCTACTGCAGATGCAACAATGGCTTTGCTTGGCTCCTCATACTCTCCTCCTTGCTGACTTCCAGTTTGAAAATCTCAAAACGAATTAACATTTGTGTAGGAAGGTGGAATCTGACTATATGGTTGCCCCCACTTTTTTCCTGGTGTTTTGCTGGTTTATGACTTAGTTGGACTGGGACCCTGCTATTCAGGGCCCCAGTCTATCTGCTCTCTCTAAACGACATGGAGTGCACTCTAGGTGCACTAGTGATTGGATACTGTGGTGCCTTATGAGTCCCTAGTATATGGTACCTTAGGTGCCAAGGGCATAGGTACTTCACAGGCCTACCAGGGGCTGCAGCATGTGTTATGCCACCCCTGGGAAGCAGTCTAAATCTGACACCACAGGCCTGCTACTGCAGCCTGGGTGAGGTGGTGCTAGCACCCCTCACTGAGATATAGGTTTCCTATATCTCTCCTGCACACACATATAAACCTATCAGTCACCCCTAAGGCAGGCCCTATCAATCCTGAGGGCAGGGTGCTTGGCTTCTATGTGAGGGGGTGCCTCTGCCTGAGCAGGGCCCCTCTGCAGCTCTCAGAGTCTATTCTCTGGTGCTGTTTGTGGATGCGGTTAAACCATATACTATTTAAGTGCATTATATCCTCGTGGTAAATGCTAACTTTGGAATGGCTGCATCAAAACATGTCGTGTTTGGTGTCAAACATCTTGGAATACTACCCCCCGCCAATCTTGGCGGCGGGGGTAGCATTCCACCCTTCTAGAGGGATAAGACATGTACCTGCTGTGGAAACGCGGTAGAATCCTAAAGAGCCCTGGCATCACAAAATGGATGCCACCAGTCACAGACACTGGGCTGCCCTCCTGCTGATGACCGAAACTCGCAGTGGAGGAAGCCCAACAATAGGCATCCTGTCACAGGGAGGTGTAACCACCTTCCAGACAGGGTTTAGTGTATTGGGGCTGGGTGGGTGCACTCTTAGAGTGCTTTGAAGTCCTGCACTGGGGGAGCAGAAGGCTCCTCTGTGCATATGCCAGTTCAAACCAGCTCAGGGGCTACCTGCCCCTGCTCTGGCGCGAAACTGGACAAAGGGAAGTGGGTGTAGCCACCCCCTCCCTTGACCCTCCCATAGGTGGGGTCATAGAGCTAGTCCATCCCCTCTTTTTAGTTTAAGAGGGGGAACCTTGCCATTGCAAAGCAGATAACCCCTGGACGACGCTCTACAGAAGAATCCTGGCCCTTCGACGTTCCACTACCTTTGGAAGACAGAAGAATCTCCCTTGGAGTCAAGGAGTGACTCCCCTGCTTGGCAGGCACCAAAAACGACAACGACGGTCGCAAACTACGCCGCTCCCGCCGGAGTCCGAAGTCCCTGCAGCCCAAGAAGTGGATTTCCTGACCTCTCCCAGGCCATCGTGAGTCCCCAGCGAAGCTGAGGCAAGTGGACCCCACGAGTAACGAGGAACCGCGACCCCTGGGTACCGTGCACTATTGTCGAGTGCAACCCCTTCACAACGTTCTACGAACTTGTGCTTTGGACCACGTGTGGTCCCGACCTCCAGCAGGAATCCCTCCGAAGATCAGAGGCCTACACCGTCCCGAGTGACCGTGGGCCCCTGTTGAGTGATTCCGCCCGAGGTGTCTTCGCGATCCCTTGCCCACTGGCTTGTGGGTCCCCAGAAGACTTCTTAAAGAAACCAAAGGGCTCCCCTGGTTGCACCAGGCCTGCCCTGACTTACCCTCGCTGGGTGAGTCCCTCAGACCTTGCTGGTCTGCGCCATCGACTTTTCTTCATCTCCCCGAGACTTGCTGCTGCCAAGGCTTGTTGGCTCCTATCGAGTTGTCGACACCACAGTCAGCCGCAGACGTCGAGGGACACACCGAATCCAGCTCCTGGTCGTCGTCGACGCCTCCTGGACCACGTGGCTGAAGAGTCAAGGCACCTGCAACCGACCTGAAGCGACCGACGACGGTGGGCATCCATCTTCCTTGCCCCGGGTCACTGCCAAGTGACTTTGAACACTGTCCCCTCTGCTTTCAGGTCATCCTTCTTCAGAATCCAGGCTTGGATTCCACCGGACACTTCTTCAGCTCCCGCAAGCAGCAAGTCTTCTTTGTTCGCCATTGAAAACGACGCCGCGACCCGACACCAAAGGACACCTGTGCACCCGGCTTCCCTGGGTGAGGTAACTCCAGCACTACGGTGCTCCTGTGGGTGTGGGCCCTAGAACTACTTACCCTGTAAGTGACTTGCTTGTAGGTTCTCCCGAAGTATCCTGAAACTCCTTATTTCCAACCGCGACTTGCCCCATTGAAGTTAACGGCGATTCGCGCCTGTGTATCCACACTGCACGCGTCCCCCGTGGGTCCTTTACTTACCTGCCTTGGGTGGTTTCGTGAGGCCCCAGCACTTCTGAAGGCCCTAGGCCTTGTCTCCTTGCAAGTCGTTGTTTCTAAGTCTCTTACTTAGTATATGGTCTGGTACGCCCCTAGGGCCCCAGCCATATTTTGTGCTTAACTTATTGTGAAACGTTGATTTGTGCATATGTTTGTCTTCTAATCTCATAAAGAGATTAGTAGAGAGTTATTTAGAAATAAATACATATATATTTGATATATATACCTGTGTGGTGTCTTTTCATTTGGTGATTCAAGAGATTATATGGTAAAACAAGCTGCTTTACATTCCTCCGAGACTTAGCCTGAAGGCTGCTCTCCACAGCTACCACTAGGATAGCTTTCTTTAAAAGGTTGTCTTAAACCTATCTACCATAAGAGTCGATTTGCCCTGGTGCAAGGTGTCCACTTTAATTAGTGAACAGCATATACCAGGCCAACTTCTCACATTGGTGGGCAGCGTGTGGGATTCCAGCTTGCCATTGTTTTACCAGAAAATCTCTATTTGAATTACTAACTGAAAACCATTATAGGTACTCAAGGTACATATAAAGTCAAGCTTAGTATCAATAAGTTCTACTGAACTTAGAGCTGTGTGCCAAGGGATAGCACACCCTTTCCACAGCTCAAGCTAGGATCAGTAGGCCACAAACTAGTGTAGGTAGTACAACACTGCACAACACTAGAATGTCCTTAAAGGGTGGACCCAGTGGATCCACTCAGCCTCAGTATAAGGACATGGCTTTCTCTGACTTGAGAGCCATGTGTGTTGACAGACACCTGAGGCTAGGACAGAGTCCCTCAACACTACACCTGATAGATCTGCTGACAGCAGATGACCTTAGATTGGCTCTAGGAGCTAAAGGGTTTGAATCAGTGGGTGGGTCAGTCATAGTATCTGGGTCAGATGATGAAAATCAGAATGACCAAGACTCTGTGATTGAAGGGCCAGGCTTCAAGGGGCCTGAAAAGGACAGAGGAATTCTCCCTAAGAGAACTGACAGAGAGGAGGAGAGGCACAGATCCCCTTCCAGGGAATCTGACCACTCTTATCACTCTGGCAGAGAATTTGTCCAGCAGAGGAGCTCATACTTTTCCTTAAGAGAGACCTCCTCTGAGAGAAGGTGCAAACTGCTCCAGTATGAGGAAGCCAAAGTGGCCCTCAGAACCAAGCAGTTGGCACTGGATAGGAAGCCCTGGAGATCCAGAGAGCTTCTAGAAAAGAGGGGTTAGAACCCCCTGGTGGCAGCAACAGTGTCCCTAGAGGCAGAGAATATGTCCCTGACCATAGGAACCTGAGCAAGGTTGTTCCTCCCTACCAGAGTGGGGATGATATCCACAAATGGATAACTGCTATGGAGAGGGCCTGTAGAGTACAGCAGGTCCCCCAAAAGCAGTGGGCAGCAATCTTGTGGCTCTCCTTTTCAGATAAAGGAAGAGACAAGCTCCTCACTGTTAGAGAGGAGGATGCTGATGATTATGAAGTCCTGAAGAGTGCACTGATAGATGGGTTTGGCTTAACCACTGAAGAGTACAGGTTGAAGTTCAGAGATACCCAGAAGGCACAGACTCAGGACTGGACTGACTTTGTAGATTGTGCATCCAAGGCTCTGGAGGGTTGGCTGGTTGGCAGTAGGGTTACTGATTTCAAAGGATTTTATAATCTAATGATGAGAGAACAGATCCTTAATAATTGTCAAAACCAGCTTTTACACCAGTACCTGGTGGACTCTGATCTGACCTCTCCCCAAGAATTGGGAAAGAAGGCAGACAAATGGGTCAGAACCAGAGTAAGGCCTAAGAATCAGGGTGGTGACCACAAGAAAGATTCTACCAAGTCCCAAGAGAAAGGTGGGGATAAATCCAAGGATAAGTCCACTACAGGGCCCCAAAATTCCTCTTCTGGGGGTGGGTCCCAAACTCCTTCCTCTCCTGAAAAGAAACCCTATTGCCATGTCTGTAAAAAGCCTGGGCACTGGAAATCTGATCCCAGTTGTCCCAGGAATGGCAATAAAGAAAATGTTCCTCCAACAACTACTACCACCCCTCCTGGTACTACCAGTAGTAATCCTCCAGTTGGGAGTAGTGCACCCAAAAAGTTAGGTGCTTTTGCAAGAGGAACAGAGGTGGGCCCTAGTTTAGACAGGACCCCCTCAACAGACTCCTCAGACTCTGATGGTGGTATAGGATTTGCCACCTTTACCATGGGTCCCATAGCATTGGGCAGGTACAGACTGGAGCCAATGATTAATGGTCAGAAAGCTGTGGCATTTAGGGACACAGGGGCTAGTGTCACCATGGTGGCAGGGAAACTAGTCCCCCTCACCAGCTTTTACCTGAGTTTAAATACCAGGTGACCAACATTGATGGTGTCAGAACAGATCACCCCATGGCCATAGTCAATCTCAGCTGGGAGGGGGTCACAGGCCCAAAGAGAGTGGCAGTGTCCCCAACCTTACCTGTAGATTGCCTGATGGGCAATGATCTGGAAATTTCAGCCTGGGCTGAAATTGAACACCAAACCCATCTGAAGATGTTGGGTGTCCCTGTAAAGGTTAGGGGGGCTGTGATGGCCACAGCCCCAGCCCAAGATTATGGAGAGATGGAGCCTGGAAGAATGGCCCACTCTCCCCCAAAAGAGAGCACAAGGGTTGAAGAAAAGTCTTCTTCCCCCCAGACAGTAGGTAAGGGTCAGCCTCCTCAGGGAACTGACCCTACCCCTAGTGAAGGAACTGCCCCAGAAGTAGTCAGGCCTGGCCTGGCCACACCCCTGATGGCAGAGGACCCTTCCAAGGTGGTACCCAGTCTGGAGCAGGTAAACTGCCCCTCTCTACCCTGCCTCAGTCAGCCCAGGGCTGCAGAGGTCAGGGAGGTCAGTGGACCCCCAGGGCCCCCTGTCCAGAGGAACCCCCATCAGCAGATAAGGGGCACCCAGTCTAGTAGCCCTAGCCAGGTGAAAATTCCTCAACCCACTGAGGGATCCCCCATACCTTTATGTAGGGACCTCCCCAGAAGGACTCTGTTAGGCAAGGGCAAACCTGGGACCAAAAGGTTCCAAACCTGCCATGTCCCTCCAGTAGTCCATTCAAAGGGACCCAACCCCCAGCTGTAGGCAGCCAAAGGTTGACCCTTAGAGCAAAATGCAACTCAGTCATGGAAAGACAGGCATACATGGTGACCAGTGATCTGAGGAAGCTGAGGCCAACCTTCCTAGGGCCTCACTTCCCTACTCAGACACCTCACCAGCCTTGTACTTTACCAGAGCACACCAGAGGTAGTGATTCCCCATGGTGGAGACCCTCTCACACCCTTAGGGTGAGGGATTGCTTAGTGGACCATCAGACAGGGGGCAACCATGCTAGTGCAGGTGCTTCCTTATATGGCCACTTAGTCAATAAAGGCTCAACTGGCCAAGGTTAGCCTTATCTCCTTTCGTTTGGGAGGGGGTTATGTAGGAAGGTGGAATCTGACTATATGGTTGCCCCCACTTTTTTCCTGGTGTTTTGCTGGTTTATGACTTAGTTGGACTGGGACCCTGCTATTCAGGGCCCCAGTCTATCTGCTCTCTCTAAACGACATGGAGTGCACTCTAGGTGCACTAGTGATTGGATACTGTGGTGCCTTATGAGTCCCTAGTATATGGTACCTTAGGTGCCAAGGGCATAGGTACTTCACAGGCCTACCAGGGGCTGCAGCATGTGTTATGCCACCCCTGGGAAGCAGTCTAAATCTGACACCACAGGCCTGCTACTGCAGCCTGGGTGAGGTGGTGCTAGCACCCCTCACTGAGATATAGGTTTCCTATATCTCTCCTGCACACACATATAAACCTATCAGTCACCCCTAAGGCAGGCCCTATCAATCCTGAGGGCAGGGTGCTTGGCTTCTATGTGAGGGGGTGCCTCTGCCTGAGCAGGGCCCCTCTGCAGCTCTCAGAGTCTATTCTCTGGTGCTGTTTGTGGATGCGGTTAAACCATATACTATTTAAGTGCATTATATCCTCGTGGTAAATGCTAACTTTGGAATGGCTGCATCAAAACATGTCGTGTTTGGTGTCAAACATCTTGGAATACTACCCCCCGCCAATCTTGGCGGCGGGGGTAGCATTCCACCCTTCTAGAGGGATAAGACATGTACCTGCTGTGGAAACGCGGTAGAATCCTAAAGAGCCCTGGCATCACAAAATGGATGCCACCAGTCACAGACACTGGGCTGCCCTCCTGCTGATGACCGAAACTCGCAGTGGAGGAAGCCCAACAATAGGCATCCTGTCACAGGGAGGTGTAACCACCTTCCAGACAGGGTTTAGTGTATTGGGGCTGGGTGGGTGCACTCTTAGAGTGCTTTGAAGTCCTGCACTGGGGGAGCAGAAGGCTCCTCTGTGCATATGCCAGTTCAAACCAGCTCAGGGGCTACCTGCCCCTGCTCTGGCGCGAAACTGGACAAAGGGAAGTGGGTGTAGCCACCCCCTCCCTTGACCCTCCCATAGGTGGGGTCATAGAGCTAGTCCATCCCCTCTTTTTAGTTTAAGAGGGGGAACCTTGCCATTGCAAAGCAGATAACCCCTGGACGACGCTCTACAGAAGAATCCTGGCCCTTCGACGTTCCACTACCTTTGGAAGACAGAAGAATCTCCCTTGGAGTCAAGGAGTGACTCCCCTGCTTGGCAGGCACCAAAAACGACAACGACGGTCGCAAACTACGCCGCTCCCGCCGGAGTCCGAAGTCCCTGCAGCCCAAGAAGTGGATTTCCTGACCTCTCCCAGGCCATCGTGAGTCCCCAGCGAAGCTGAGGCAAGTGGACCCCACGAGTAACGAGGAACCGCGACCCCTGGGTACCGTGCACTATTGTCGAGTGCAACCCCTTCACAACGTTCTACGAACTTGTGCTTTGGACCACGTGTGGTCCCGACCTCCAGCAGGAATCCCTCCGAAGATCAGAGGCCTACACCGTCCCGAGTGACCGTGGGCCCCTGTTGAGTGATTCCGCCCGAGGTGTCTTCGCGATCCCTTGCCCACTGGCTTGTGGGTCCCCAGAAGACTTCTTAAAGAAACCAAAGGGCTCCCCTGGTTGCACCAGGCCTGCCCTGACTTACCCTCGCTGGGTGAGTCCCTCAGACCTTGCTGGTCTGCGCCATCGACTTTTCTTCATCTCCCCGAGACTTGCTGCTGCCAAGGCTTGTTGGCTCCTATCGAGTTGTCGACACCACAGTCAGCCGCAGACGTCGAGGGACACACCGAATCCAGCTCCTGGTCGTCGTCGACGCCTCCTGGACCACGTGGCTGAAGAGTCAAGGCACCTGCAACCGACCTGAAGCGACCGACGACGGTGGGCATCCATCTTCCTTGCCCCGGGTCACTGCCAAGTGACTTTGAACACTGTCCCCTCTGCTTTCAGGTCATCCTTCTTCAGAATCCAGGCTTGGATTCCACCGGACACTTCTTCAGCTCCCGCAAGCAGCAAGTCTTCTTTGTTCGCCATTGAAAACGACGCCGCGACCCGACACCAAGGACACCTGTGCACCCGGCTTCCCTGGGTGAGGTAACTCCAGCACTACGGTGCTCCTGTGGGTGTGGGCCCTAGAACTACTTACCCTGTAAGTGACTTGCTTGTAGGTTCTCCCGAAGTATCCTGAAACTCCTTATTTCCAACCGCGACTTGCCCCATTGAAGTTAACGGCGATTCGCGCCTGTGTATCCACACTGCACGCGTCCCCCGTGGGTCCTTTACTTACCTGCCTTGGGTGGTTTCGTGAGGCCCCAGCACTTCTGAAGGCCCTAGGCCTTGTCTCCTTGCAAGTCGTTGTTTCTAAGTCTCTTACTTAGTATATGGTCTGGTACGCCCCTAGGGCCCCAGCCATATTTTGTGCTTAACTTATTGTGAAACGTTGATTTGTGCATATGTTTGTCTTCTAATCTCATAAAGAGATTAGTAGAGAGTTATTTAGAAATAAATACATATATATTTGATATATATACCTGTGTGGTGTCTTTTCATTTGGTGATTCAAGAGATTATATGGTAAAACAAGCTGCTTTACATTCCTCCGAGACTTAGCCTGAAGGCTGCTCTCCACAGCTACCACTAGGATAGCTTTCTTTAAAAGGTTGTCTTAAACCTATCTACCATAAGAGTCGATTTGCCCTGGTGCAAGGTGTCCACTTTAATTAGTGAACAGCATATACCAGGCCAACTTCTCACAATTTGTGTCAGGCACTTGACTAGCCTCATTTGTCCACCTCCATTGTCATGTTTTTCCCAGTTGCCTCCCCTCCTCTGTGAAGGTCATAGTTGATGATCGGTCTGTACTGTTCGAACAGATGTTGCAACATGTAGTAGGTCGAGTTCGAACATGTTGGCATCTCCTGTATGAGGGCTTTAACCAGTACTCTATTAGCATGCTGAATGATCCTCAACTGCTTCAGAGCTTTAAAAGAATGACTGAAATGAGTGCAGATTTTTTGGGAAGTGGCCAGTATGTTGCTGACTATGTCTTCTTTTTTGAGAAAGTGCTACACAATCAGGTTGACGGAATACGCCAAACACCGGACCCTGAAATCTCCACCATCTGCAACCGCCTTGCCTATATTACTGCCATTGTCCGTGGCAACAAATAACATTCTGACCAGGGTTTTAGAGGGAGAAGGATGCACTCATATCTTTCTCCCTCTAAAACCCTGGCAAGCATGTTGAACCAGGAGCTCATGGGTGCTGCTCCTTGAGGAGAAAGTGCCGAACACAAATTGGGTCCTGACTTTGATGCGGCCGCCTTTTGGATAGGATCCACCTGTTTGCCCACTGCTAAAATAAAATTCTGAGATCTCTGGGTCGAAACAATTCAAACACCTTGCTGTTAAACTCTTCCAAGATATTTGCAGCTGTATCGGACTTTTCCATAGTGAACATCATTACTGTTGCATTCCCCCGAATACCCTTATACCTTTCTTCAGTGCTAAAACCTGCAAGTAGTTGTTGCCTAACCCTCACAAAAGCGATCCAGTGTGCAGTGATACACATACACATCTAATCAGATGCCATAACCCCTGCCAAGACAAGCAAGGCTAAAGAACACAGCAAAAGAGCAAACTAGTTCACAGAAGAACTACACTCCACCACATCCAACTGCCGTCAACTCGAGAAGAAGACGAGCATCAGCAAAAAAGCAGAAGACCGCACTGCCTACAAGACCGCCCTCAACCTGTACCACTGCCTCCTTAAAGGACCAAGAAGAACGCACTAGCTGACCGTATCGAAGCCAGCGCAAATCACGGCAAAGAACGTTTCGCCATCGTGAAGGAGTGCACGAATCCCACAGCCACCAAGAATGACCCCCTCTCAAGAACTGTGCAACAACCTCATTGACTACTTCCACAACAAGATCTTGGCCATCTCAGAAAGCTGCGAACACCAACCCTCCCCTGCAGACAGCATCAACAAGCTCACATCCACAAACACAAACGCTGAACACCTTCTTACCCACTGGGAACTCCTCACCACGCAAGACACCATCTCCATCATAAACTCTGTGCACTCGGGGGCACCCACAGACCCATGCCCCCACCACGTCTTCAACCTCAGTAGCAAGACAATAGACAACGAGCTCAGGATGGTCCTGAACACCTTCATCACCACAGCCTCCATCCCTGAAGCAAGACCCCTGGGCTCTGCTCCCCCAGCATGCAGCTCCGCCTCAGCCCTACTACTAGTGCCCCTGCCTCCCACGCAGCAGTGCACAGTTCGTGTCCCTAGGACTCTCCTCTCTGCTTTTGTGCATCGCTCCTGCCTGTTTTTCTTTTTCCATTTTGTGGTGCTTGCTTATTCAGTTCCATTTACTGTGTTCTGCTTATTTCAGTTTTCTTTGTTATTGTGTTCTGCTTATTTCAGTTTCATTTTATTGTGTTCTGCCTATTTCCGTTTTATTTTTTGTTCTGCCTTTTCGCCGCTCTAGCAGCTGACCTTGCTTTTTTCCTGCTTGCCGCTGTTGCTGCCCCCACGGCCCCTCCCGCTCCCACCTCCCAGCTGTTCCCGCCCTCCCCTACCCCTACATAATGTCGGCCGCTGTGCGGCCGTGCAGCGGACGCGTGCAGTGGGTGCACCGCTGGTGTGTTGAAGGCATCCCAAAGGCAAGCCCGTCTGCGACCTGCTCACGACCTGCGCCAGGAACCCTGGTTCCCTGACCCGCCAGTGCTACGACTCAGCAACACTCCACGCTCTCAACCCCGGAAGAAACAACAACTGCCAGCTGTCAACACCGAACACCACCCAAGGCTAGTTCTCCTGCCGACACTGCCGCCGCACCTTCACCCATCTCCGGGCGCCCACCACCCCCATCAACCCACCGGACGCCAGTGCACCCAAACCCCTGAGCTGCATCCTCCTCAACGTTCGCTACCCGCACAGACACGCAGTAGAAATCTGGGACCACCTCAGCACCCTCTCGTCCGACATCACCTTCGTCACAGAAACCTGGATCAATGCCAGCTCTGCACCCGACATCGCAACCGCCGTCCCCGACGGATACAAGATCCAGAGGAAGGACCGCCCCAACCACCCTGGAGGCGGAATCGCCATTGTACACAAACACGACCTCCGACGCACCACATCCAGCACAAACGACTCCACGTCCCCCATGGAACACCTTCATTTCCAGATCAACCCCAGAACGACTCTACGAGGCACCCTCACTTACAGACCTACTGGACCACATGCAACGGTCACCACTACCATCGTGGACCTCATCGCTCCCCACGCCATCGTATCCACAGACTACGTATTCCTCTGAGACCTGAACTTTCACCTCGACAACCCCAGCGACCCCAACTCCACTGCCCACCTCGACAACCTCGCCAACATCGGACTGAGACAGCTTGTCACAGCCCCCACCCACAAGGCAGGACATACCCTTGACCTCATCCTCACTGAAGGACACAACATTCGCTTCAGCCACACCACGCAACCCATCTGGACGGACCACCACTGCGTCCACTTCTCCTTCTTCAAGCCCACCGCACACAGGCCCAACCCTCGCCCGCCGCGCAGGAACTGGAGCAAAATCACTGAAGAGCACCTCAACTCCGCCCTCAACCGCGCTCCTCCCCCCGCCACAACCAACGCCAACTCCGCGGCCAACACACTCCACAGATGGATCACCGACTGCGCAGACACTCTCGCCCACCTCCGGAATTCTGACAAACAACACACCACGAAAGCCATCTGGTTCACCACCGATCTCCGAGAATCCAAGCGCACGTACCGACGAGTAACAGCAAAATCCCTAAAGCACGCTCCGCCTTCAAAAACCGCCTTGACAGAACACCACCAACTCATCAGAACCACGAAGAAGAACTTCATACAGAACAGAATACTCTCCAACTCCTGCAACTCTAAGGAACTCTTCAGCATCATACAAGAATTCACCAAACCCCCCAGCGAATCCTCTGATGTCCCTCCCGCCCAGGACCTCTGCAACAAACTGGGCTCCTAATTCCATCTCAAGATCAGAACTCTCTGCAGCAACTTTGACGAGCAGAACCTAGACGCTGCCCCTACACCTCCAGCCATCAATGCAACCCAGCCTACCATCACCGCCTGGACCCCGGTCACCACAGAAGACACCGCCAAGACCATGAGAAGTATACACTCAGGAGCACCCACTGACCTCTGCCCACCCCACATCTTCCACAGAGCAGCCTCCACCATCGCACCCAAACTACGCCGTACCATCAACTGCTCCCTCGAAACAGGCACCTTTCCCGATGACTGGAAACGTGCATGCAGAGGTCAAGCCCCTCCTCAAGAAGCCCACCACAGACCCGACGGACCTCAAGAACTACCAACCCATCTCTCTCCTCCCCTTCGCAGCCAAAGTCACCGAGAAGATCGTCAACAACCAGCTCACCAACCTCAAGGAAGCCAACGCGATCCTCAACTCTTCCCAATCCGGATTCCTCAGCAACCACAGCACCAAGACCGCCCTCGTAGCCACCACGGACGACATCCGCACCCTTCTCGACCAGGGCCATAAGGCAGCCCTCATACTAGACCTATCAGCAGCCTTCGACACCGTCTCCCACCGCACACTAACCGCCAGACTCCAGGACGCCGGCATCCGGGGAACCGCCCTCAACTGGATTCGCTCCTTCCTCACCGGCTGAACCCAAAGAATCATACTCCCACCCTTCCTCTCCATACCCACGGAGATCAGCTGTGAAGTACCCCTAGGATCCTCACTCAGCCCCATGCTCTTCAACATCTACATGGCCCCTCTCGCCACCATCATCAGAACACACGGACTCAGCATAGTATCCTACGCCGATGACACTCAGCTCATCCTCTCCCTCACCAAGGAACCTGACATCACCAGACACAGCTTCCAGGAAGGTATGAATGACGTCGCCTCCTGGATGAGCAACAGCTGCCTAAAGCTCAACTCAGAGAAAACGTAAGTCCTCATCCTCGGATCCACCCCCTCAGCATGGGACAACACCTGGTGGCCCACCACCCTCAGCGAACATCCCACACACACAGACCACGCCCGCAACCTCGGCATCATACTCAACTCCTCTCTCACCATGCACCGACAGATCAACGCCGTATCCTCCACATGCTTCAACACCCTCCGCATCCTCCGCAAGACCTTCAAATGGATCCCCCCTGAATCCAGAAGATTCGTCACTCACGCACTCATAACCAGTAGACTTGACTACGGGAATGCCCTGTATGCCAGAATAAACAAATCTCTACTCCTCAAACTCCAGACTATCCAGAACGCAGCAGCCAGACTGGTCCTCGGCATCCCACAATAACACCACATCACCCAACACCTACGAGAACTCCACTGGCTCCACGTCAAAAAGAGAGTGGCCTTCAGGCTCCTCACTCACGCCTACAAATCCCTCCACAACATCAGACCCCAATACCTCAATGAAAGAATCTCCTTCTACGCACCCAAGGGAAGCCTCCGATCTGCCGATCTTGCCCTAGCCGAAGTCCCACGCATTCACAGAGCCAGAGCGGGTGGGAGATCCTTCTCCTACATCGCAGCCAAGACCTGGAACAAACTCCCTCTCAGCATCAGAAAATCCCCCACTCTGCAAGCCTTCAGGAAGAGCCTCAAGACCTGGCTCTTCGGGTGAGACGAAGCTGCGCGAAACCCCTCCCCCCCATAGCTCCTTGAGACTCTTGTGGGTGAGTAGTGCGCTTCACAATTCCCTGATTGACTGATTGATTGATTGAAGACTGGAAACACGCTGAAATGAGACCCCTACTGAAGAAACCATCCATCGACCCTGCCAATCTGAAGAACTACCGGCACATCTTGCTGATTCCCTACCCAGCAAAAGTCCTCAAGAAAGCAATAAACCAGCGCCTCACCCAACACCTGGAAGACCACAACCTCCTGAACTCCTCCGTATCTGGTTTTCGAGCCAACCACAGTACTGAGACAGCCTTGATTGCGGCCACAGATGACATAAGAGCCCTCCTGGACCAAAGAGACACAGTAGCCCTCATCCTCCTGGACCTATACGTCATGTTTGACACTGTCTCTAACCATATCCTGATCAATAGACTCCATAACATCGGGATTCAAGGAAACACCCTCAAATGGATGGCCGCATACCTCACTGCAGAACCCAAAGGATCTGTCTCCTTCCATTCACCTCACAGCCCAAGAGGACCATCTGCGAAGTCCACCAGCGCTCATCCCTCAGCCCGACCCTCTTCAACATCTACATGACCCCACTAGTCGACACAGTCAGATCACACGGACTCAACATCATCTCCTACGCCGACGACATACAGCTCATCCTCTCTCTGTCCGAAGATCCCTCCAACACCAAAGTCAAACTCCACAGATGCATGATGAACGTTGTGGACTGGATGAAGGATTACTGTCTCAAACTGACCTCGGACAAAACAGAAGTCCTCATCTGTGGGAACAACAGCTCGCCATGGAACGACTGATGGTGATCAGCAGAGCTTGGTACACCCCCTATTTCAACAGACCGTGCCCGCAACCTTGGATTCATCCTGGATAGAAAGTTATCTATGAAGAAACAGGTCAATGCAGTTTCCTCAGCCTGCTTCCGCACCCTTCACTTTTTTATTTTATTTTTATTTGAAACGTTTTATATAGCGCTGGCTAGACCCGGAGGTATCAGAGTGCTCTATAACTGCATATGACAGCTCCACCGGGCATCGGCCAAGGTTGCTCGTGCACCGAGGTAAGTACAAACAGTTTTGGTATCCGCCCAGAGTTACAGGTTACATAGCTACATCAATTAAATCAATGAATCACGGAGGGAGGAGGAGGGGGAGGGAAGGAAACACAGCAGGGAAACGAGAAAAAACAATGTCAGATGACCGGCTGGGTAGGTGACGGCCGAGGGGTTGAAACCAGGGCTAGACTCCTCTATAGCTGCATATGACAGCTCCACCTGGCATCGGCCAAGGTTGCTCGTGCACCGAGGTAAGTACAAACAGTTTAAGTATCCGCCCAGGGGGCATTGTCAAAGGTCCATCGAAAGTTCTATCAAAGTTCCACCGGGCATGGGCCATGTTGATCCGGCTCCGAGGTGAGTACAACGTTCAAGGTTTCAGTCCGGGGGGCGTCATCATAGATCAATTGGCAGCACCCATCCCGGAGTTACTGGGAGCTAAGACTTACTGTAGGGTTGATATGCTCTCGATAGCAATGCTTCCAGGGGACAGGCCAGGACAGCCATCTTAAGGTCAGGCATATAGAATGTGTAGGCCCGGGGTTGTAGGGCACTCAGCTGTTGCCCCACGCAATTCTCTCGGTGTGAGTGAAGGCTGTCGTGGGACTCAGTGTAAAAAACAGTCCCATTGCTAGTCTTTTGCGCTGTGGAGACCCTGATGTGAGCAACGAAATCTCGCTCCGGGCGCCATTTTAGGGACAGGCCCAGCCCTTGCCTGGCCCACCTTCGTGGAACTCTGCCACGATTTGCGGCCATTTTGGGGTCAGGCGGGGCGGTAATGGATCCTCCCCACAACCACCTGGTGCCTCTTATGACCCCCGACTCCCCTCAAAGCTTCCCCCTCGCCGGCGCGGGGTCCCCGTGATTGTGTCTCACGGAAGGGGACCTCCGCTTACCTCTTCACTATCGCCGCTCCTTAAGGCCCTCCTGCAGACGCCTCCGACCGCTACTCATGAGGTTCGGGCACTCAGCTTCACATGCTATGCGAGATCTTCAGGTGGATCTCGATAAACACCAGAAGGACCATCACACAGGCCCTCATCACCAGCAGGCTAGGCTATCGAAATACACTTTAGGTGGGAATCACTGCACCAAAGGCGGCTCCTCCGCAATGGCGGAGGAGTGACGCCCCACTGCCTGACACAGAGCCAGCAAACGAAAAATAAAAGGATGCTTTAGCATTGGTTTATTTTTTGTTTGCCGGCTCTGATCCAGCTTGTGCATGGAGGGGCATGGCAGGGGGGGAGAGGAGTGCTTGTGCACTCCCTAAGTACGCATATGTGTTTGGCCGGCAGTCTCAGTCCGACCAAAACACAAATGCGCTCTTAGGTTTCTCCAGACCGGCTGCATTGAGCAGCTGGGCTCGAGAAACCCCAAAGACTCCGTGACCTGAGCGGAGTGTCTTTCCTGCCCGCTCAGGCCAATCTCTGTGCTTCTCTGTAGCACGGGGATTGGATGGGAGTCTGTCCCAGAGGCTGCTGGGACCAGGAATCGGTGATGCAGGAAGCGGCCTGCGGCTTCAGTTAAGTTTTTTTATTATTATTAACTCGTCCCCCCCCGCACCCACCCGTGCGCTCCCCTGTGCTCCACCCACCCGCCCCCCACCCTTTGTTAGTGGCGGCCACCACTGCACTGCAGTGCACTACTGAAGAGACTCCAGACAATACAGAACTCAGTGGCAAGACTCCGTTATGTGCACAGATACTGCTCAGCGCATCCTGAAGTGGATGTTTGAAGTGGTATTGTGACATTAATGACCTCTTGACCAATAGTGTAATCGTTCCTTGTGAGCTCTTCCTATCACAGGCTTTGTTAGGCACTCATTTTGCTTCTTTATTTAAGGATCGCCTGCTGCCTTAAACGTGCCTTGAACCTTGAAGGCTGTGGTCGAAAATCTCAAATTCATTTTATGGCTGGCGGATATCATGAGTAGTTTAAACATATTTTTATACTGGGGACATACTCCTTAAACATATGCGTTTGCTTCGACAATAACGCCTTGCTCTTTAACACACTGAAGTGCGACGCGCAACCCTCAGTAGGACTTTTTAGCCGGGAGATATGGCACTCTGTGGATTCCAGCATGGGACTGCTTGTGCAGTATATTAATAAATAATTGTTGGGTGTGTGATTTCATTGGTCACTACTTAGTACCTATGGGTTAACGAAGCAGATAACAGCGTGCATGAGGGAGTTTCTACATACATCATAAAGCTGGACATTTGCTTGCTGGTACGCGAGGGAAGTTAGTACATAGAGATGGTAGGGGGATGCAGGGGGTTTGTAAGGTTGGAGCATAGAGTTAGTGCTTAAGAATATGCACGTTATGGGTCGCATGTAAGGTTCTTAATGGGGTAGGAATATGACATAAAAGAGTCTAGTCTGCACAGAGTGTTTCATTTTCAAGTGGAGTTGAGCAGGCTTTGTATCGTCATCGAATCACCGTTGAAAACCGTTGAAAACTCGGAGAAAAAGGACCATCAGGAAGTGGTTGAGAGGCAGGTGCTGCCTTCCCCCGTCTCAGCATCCCCAGACCTCACGGAGGTCTGACTGAGCAAACTCAGAGAAAAAGGACCATCGGGAAGGGGCTGAGAGGCAGGTGCGTACCCGGGCCCCTGGGGACCCCGGCGGGCGGGCCCTGGTGCTGCCTTCCCCCGTCTCAGCATCCCCGGACCTCACGGAGGTCTGACTGAGCAAACTCGGAGAAAAAGGACCATCGGGAAGGGGCTGAGAGGCAGGTGCATACCCGGGCCCCTGGGGGCCCCGGCGGGCAGGCCCGGGTGCTGCCTTCCCCCGTCTCAGCATCCCCGGACCTCACGGAGGTCTGACTGAGCAAACTCGGAGAAAAAGTACCACCGGGAAGGGGCTGAGAGGCAGGTGCGTACCCGGGCCCCTGGGGACCCCGGCGGGCGGGCCCCGGTGCTGCCTTCCCCCATCTCAGCATCCCCGGACCTCACGGAGGTCTGACTGAGCAAACTCAGAGAAAAAGGACCATCGGGAAGGGGCTGAGAGGCAGGTGCATACCCGGGCCCCTGGGGGCCCCGGCGGGCGGGCCCAGGTGCTGCCTTCCCCCCGTCTCAGCATCCCCGGACCTCACGGAGGTCTGACTGAGCAAACTCAGAGAAAAAGGACCATCGGGAAGGGGCTGAGAGGCAAACTCGGAGAAAAAGGACAATAGGGAAGAGGCTGAGAGGCAGGTGCGTACCCGGGACCCTGGGGGCCCCGGCGGGCGGGCCCGGGTGCTGCCTTCCCCTGTTTCAGAATCGCCGGACCTCACGGAGGTCTGATTGACCCTCTCCCTAGTAATCCGGAGGAAAATTACCCCCCTTTCTTGTAATCCGTGCACACGAGGTGACAGAGGGGACCCTGGGCACGAACGTGCCCGACCTCCTGGAGCCCTGGCTGGGATCCGGGAGGCAAATGAGCCCTCATCGGGACTTCCAGGGCGGCCCGGCCATCTGGTCGCCCCATTGGAAAGCATTGCGTGCGACCAAATGGCCGAGGGGAAAGGTGTGACCAGATGGCCGGGGTCGAAAGGACGCCCATCTGCCTGCCCCGAGCAGAGCCTTCGCGGTAGGGCTCCCGCCTGCCCACGCAGGGCTCGGGGGCTCCGCGTCCCGGGTGGCTCGGGGACCCCGGCTGGGCCTCAGGCACGGGGAGGACCACCGGAGCTCTCGGGCCCAGGCGCCCGGGGGAGGACTGCCCGGGACCCATGGAGCCCGTCCCGGGCACCTTGCCACGCCATGGGCCGGAGGAGGAAGCCCCGGATGCCTTGGGAGGTGTTGTCCGGGCATAGCCCATCTGGTCCCCGGCAGAGAACCGCCAGCCCGGGAGGGGTGTCCCGGCATACCCTGCCCCTAGTAATCCGGAGGAAGGCTACCCCACTTTCTGGGAATCCGTGCGCACCGCGAGGCTCAGGGGACTCTGGGCGCGAACGTGCCCGACCTCCTGGAGCCCTGGCTGGGATCCGGGAGGCAAATGAGCCCTCATCGGGACTTCCAGGGCGGCCCGGCCATCTGGTCGCCCCATTGGAAAGCATTGCGTGTGACCAGAAGGCCGAGGGGAAAGGTGCGACCAGATGGCCGGGGTCAAAAGGACTCCCATCTGCCTGCCCCGAGCCGAGCCTAGCCTAGCCTAGCCTAGCCTTCCCGGTAGGGCTCCCGCCTGCACACGCAGGGCTCGGGGGCTCCGCTTCCCGGGGGCTTGGGGACCCCGGCTGGGCCGCATGCACGGGGAGGACCACCAGAGCTCTCGGGCCCGGGCGCCCGGGGGAGGACTGCCCGGGACCCATGGAGCCCGTCCCGGGCACCTTGCCACGCCGTGGGCCGGAGGAGGGAGCCCCGGATGCCTCGGGAGGTGTTGTCCGGGCATAGCCCATCTGGTCCCCAGCAGAGAACCGCCAGCCCGGGAGTGGTGTCCCGGCATACCCTGCCCTTAGTAATCCGGAGGGAGGCTACCCCGCTTTCTGGGAATCCGTGCGCACCGCAAGGCTCAAGGGACCCATGGCGTGAATGTTCCCGACCTCCTGGAGCCCTGGCTGGGATCCGGGAGGCAAATGAGCCCTCATCGGGACTTCCAGGGCAGCCAGGCCATCTGGTCACCCCATTGGAAAGCATTGCGTGCGACCAGATGGCCGAGGGGAAAGGTGCGACCAGATGGCCGGGGTCGAAAGGACTCCCATCTGCCTGCCCCGAGCCGAGCCATCCCGGTAGGTCTCCCGCCTGCCCTTGCAGGTCTCTGGGGCTCTGCACCAGGGACCCTTGTCCCGGGCAGATGGACACTTGGCAGGCGGCAGGGCCGGGGGGTCCCAAACCCCAGGCCCTGACCAAAACGCTGTCCCCGGGGCCGGTCCCTGCTTCTCAACCCAGCCAGGCCGGGGAGATCGGGGAGCCTGCCCAGGCACGAGGGACCCGTGTCCCGGGCACACGGACCCTCAGGACGTGCGCTCGTTTTCCACACATTTTTTCCAAAATTCTGCGTAGTGGCGCTACGCCAACTACGCCCAGCCCTACCCTCAAGTCGACTTTTGTCTCAATAAGTATTCAGTGTCAAAGAATCCTAGCAATTCCTGCTTGGTAACCAGGTAAAGACCACACTATGGGCGCTCAACTGAAGTAAAGGGCACTGTAAAGAGCTGAAAGTATGCGTCTAGAGTGGTGCTCAAAGGGGAAGAGTGGTTGGTTACCAATTCTACCACATAAATTCCTTCAAAAAGAAGGGATACAACATAAAACATGGGGGGTCTACCCTGAGCACACAAAATTACTATTTGCAGTCCAAAGTATTGAGACAGTCTCTATAAGTTGTCCCAAATTTTTGATTCTTTATTCCAATATTCACAGTTCAATCAGGTCGTTTTTCCAAGATACAGCTTGATGCAAGGGTAAATTCACAGATAGCCAACACGTGTTTCGTCTTGTGCTGTAGCACAAAAAAGACTTCTTCAGGACTGCGAACCCAAAGAGAAAACAAGCAATTACACCACAGTTCCGATACATGAGTTCACTGTAGTCTATCCAACACCCATGAGTAACCTTCAGAGAGTGTCCGTCACCAAGAAAAACAGCAGTCTGATCAAGAGTAGGGAAAGAACCAACACCACACCGAACTAAATAGTAGAGCTTTAGAAAAATCACCTGATAGGATCTCCAGTATCTTTCACTAATAAATTAAACTCTTCAATCTTGATATATCTCCTTATAGTAGTGTACAAAACCCCCCTGTAAATGTACATAAACACCATCGTTAGTTACCCTAGATGCCTTCGTCTTAGGCAATTATACATGTCAATTCAGAAAATAAAATCACCTTCCAACTTGCTACTATAATCCTTGCAAGTGAGGGGGTCGATAACGTCCTTGGTGTAAATTAGAGGAATTAACAATTCCACTTACTAAGATAGAGAAGACAGAAAATATATATAAATAACAAATGTATTAATATCACACTCTGACACTCAAAAGTACGAGAGCCACCATTAAAATATTAAATACGAAAACACAACACAACATCATCATATTGTGCATCATCAAGAGACAATCAATCATCATTATACTTCCCAGGATTCCCATGACCTCCCTTGCCCCCCACCCAACCCACAAACAAGTTACAGAGCGATAGCTGTGTCCGTTTGTCCCTGGCATTGAACATCAGTTTTCACAAGTCCAGGGGAAGCAGACAACCCACCTCGGTGGTCGTTCCATTCCCCCCTGATTTTAGTCCATTCACCCGGACAGCCCCTGCTCTCGTAGATCACCCACTCTGCAAGCATGCACAGGTCTAAATCCAGCTTCCAATCACCCCGTCCCAGCAGCTGTTTCGATTTCCAAACAAGCAATATTACGTTTCGCCACCATTAGCCCCAGGGTCATCCAGATCTTGTCCATGCGGGTGAAGTCAGTTTATTCCCATACATTTAACAAACACCACTTTGGGGAAATTTCAACGTTGCTTCCACAAATATTATTTTCCCCAGTGATCCCCAGTATCCCTGTATAGCCGGGCAACTCCATAACATGTGATAAAACATGTCTATTTGCCCACAATTTACAAGACAGTTTGACGCAACTACTACAAGGGTAGTACATGCATAATAACACCTATGTAGGATTTCAATTGCACCAGACGGAACCTAGAGCATATGGGTACTTCCTGTGGGAATGCCAAGTACCCCGGCCACTCGTCATCCTTCAACCCCCCAAGTGTGTGTGGGATTTTTGTGGTACCTGGGCCCTTCCTGTAGTCTACAGACCATAGTGTGTGGTGTCTGAGGCAAATGGACTCTTCTTGGAGTCTACAGTCTGTGGCGTGTGGGCTTCTGGTGGCACCTGGTCTCTTCCTGGAGTCTACAGTTTGTGGTGTGTGTGGTTCTGGAGCACCTGGACTCTTCTTGGATTCTACAGTCTGTGGCGTGTGTGGTTCTGGTGGCACCTGGTCTCTTCTTGGAGTCTACAGTCTGTGGCGTGTGGGGTTCTGGTGGCACCTGGACTCTTCTTGGAGTCTACAGTCTGTGGCGTGTGGGGTTCTGGTGGCACCTGGACTCTTCTTGGAGTCTACAGTCTGTGGCGTGTGGGGTTCTGGTTGCACCTGGACTCTTCTTGGAGTCTACAGTCTGTGGCGTGTGGGGTTCTGGTTGCACCTGGACTCTTCTTGGAGTCTACAGTCTGTGGCGTGTGTGATTCTGGTCGCACCTGGACTCTTCGTGGAGTCTACAGTCTGTGCTGTGTGGGGTTCTGGTGGCACCTGGACTCTTCTTGGAGTCTACAGTCTGTGGCGTATGTGGTTCTGGTGGCACCTGGACTCTTCTTGGAGTCTACAGTCTGTGGCGTGTGGGGTTCTGGTGGCACCTGGACTCTTCTTGGAGTCTACAGTCTGTGGCGTTCTGGTGGCGCCTGGACTCTTCTTGGAGTCTGGTGGCACCTCGTCTCTTCTTGGAGTCTACAGTCTGTGTCGTGTGGGGTTCTGGTGGCACTTGGACTCTTCTTGGAGTCTACAGTCTGTGGCGTGTGGGGTTCTGGTGGCACCTGATCTCTTCTTGGAGTCTACAGTCTGTGGCGTGTGGGGTTCTGGTGGCACCTGGACTCTTCTTGGAGTCTACAGTCTGTGGCGTTCCGGTGGCACCTGGACTCTTCTTGGAGTCTACAGTCTGTGGCCTGTGTGGTTCTGGTGGCACCTGGACTCTTCTTGGAGTCTACAGTCTGTGGCCTGTGTGGTTCTGGTGGCACCTGGTCTCTTCTTGGAGTCTACAGTCTGTGGCGTGTGGGGTTCTGGTGGCACCTGGTGTAGGAGAGTAGGATCTGCCTCTTATGTTGCCCCCACTTTTTTTCTGATGTTAGCACTGGTTTCTGGCTATAGTCTGGCTGGGTCCCTGCCAATCAGGGCCCCAGCCTCTCTGTTCTCTCTAAACGACATGGAGTGCACTCTAGGTGCACTAGTGATTGGATACTGTGGTGCCTTATGAGTCCCTAGTATATGGTACCTTAGGTGCCAAGGGCATAGGTACTTCACAGGCCTACCAGGGGCTGCAGCATATATTATGCCACCCCTGGGAAGCAGTCTAAATCTGACACCACAGGCCTGCTACTGCAGCCTGGGTGAGGTGGTGCTAGCACCCCTCACTGAGATATAGGTTTCCTATATCTCTCCTGCACACACATATAAACCTATCAGTCACCCCTAAGGCAGGCCCTATCAATCCTGAGGGCAGGGTGCTTGGCTTCTATGTGAGGGGGTGCCTCTGCATGAGCAGGGCCCCTCTGCAGTTCTCAGAATCCATTCTCTGGTGCTGTTTGTGGATGCGGTTAAACCATATACTATTTAAGTGCATTATATCCTCGCGGTAAATGCTAACTTTGGAATGGCTGCATCAAAACATGTCGTGTTTGGTGTCAAACATCTTGGAATACTACCCCCCGCCAATCTTGGCGGCGGGGAGTAGCATTCCACCCTTCTAGAGGGATAAGACATGTACCTGCTGTGGAAACGCGGTAGAATCCTAAAGAGCCCTGGCATCACAAAATGGATGCCACCAGTCACAGACACTGGGCTGCCCTCCTGCTGATGACCGAAACTCGCAGTGGAGGAAGCCCAACAATAGGCATCCTGTCACAGGGAGGTGTAACCACCTTCCAGACAGGGTTTAGTGTATTGGGGCTGGGTGGGTGCACTCTTAGAGTGCTTTGAAGTCCTGCACTGGGGGAGCAGAAGGCTCCTCTGTGCATATGCCAGTTCAAACCAGCTCAGGGGCTACCTGCCCCTGCTCTGGCGCGAAACTGGACAAAGGGAAGTGGGTGTAGCCACCCCCTCCCTTGACCCTCCCATAGGTGGGGTCATAGAGCTAGTCCATCCCCTCTTTTTAGTATAAGAGGGGAACCTTGCCATTGCAAAGCAGATAACCCCTGGACGACGCTCTACAGAAGAATCCTGGCCCTTCGACGTTCCACTACCTTTGGAAGACAGAAGAATCTCCCTTGGAGTCAAGGAGTGACTCCCCTGCTTGGCAGGCACCAAAAACGACAACGACGGTCGCAAACTACACCGCTCCCGCCGGAGTCCGAAGTCCCTGCAGCCCAAGAAGTGGATTTCCTGACCTCTCCCAGGCCATCGTGAGTCCCCAGCGAAGCTGAGGCAAGTGGACCCCACGAGTAACGAGGAACCGCGACCCCTGGGTACCGTGCACTATTGTCGAGTGCAACCCCTTCACAACGTTCTACGAACCTGTGCTTTGGACCACGTATGGTCCCGACCTCCAGCAGGAATTCCTCCAAAGATCAGACGCCTACACCGTCCCGAGTGACCGTGGGCCCCTGTTGAGTGATTCCGCCCGAGGTGTCTTTGCGATCCCTTGCCCGCTGGCTTGTGGGTCCCCAGAAGACTTCTTAACAAAACCAAAGGGCTCCCCTGGTTGCTCCAGGCCTGCCCTGACTTACCCTCGCTGGGTGAGTTCCACAGACCTTGCTGGTCTGCGCCATCAACTTTTCTTCATCTCCCCGAGACTTGCGGCTGCCAAGGCTTGTTGGCTCCGATCGAGTTGCCGACACCGCAGTCAGCTGCAGACGTCAAGGGACACACCGAATCCAGCTCCTGGTCGTCGTCGACGCCTCCTGGACCACGTGGCTGAAGAGTCAAGGCACCCGCAACCGACCTGAAGCGACCGACGACGGTGGGCATCCATCTTCCTTGCCCCGGGTCACTGCCAAGTGACTTTGAACACTGTCCCCTCTGCTTTCAGGTCATCCTTCTTCAGAATCCAGGCTTGGATTCCACCGGACACTTCTTCAGCTCCCGCAAGCAGCAAGTCTTCTTTGTTCGCCATTGAAAACGACGCCGCGACCCGACACCAAAGGACACCTGTGCACCCGGCTTCCCTGGGTGAGGTAACTCCAGCACTACGGTGCTCCTGTGGGTGTGGGCCCTAGAACTACTTACCCTGTAAGTGACTTGCTTGTAGGTTCTCCCGAAGTATCCTAAAACTCTTTATTTCCAACCGCGACTTGCCCCATTGAAGTTAACGGCGATTCGCGCCTGTGTATCCACACTGCACGCGTCCCCCGTGGGTCCTTTACTTACCTGCCTTGGGTGGTTTCGTGAGGCCCCAGCACTTCTGAAGGCCCTAGGCCTTGTCTCCCTGCAAGTCGTTGTTTCTAAGTCTCTTACTTAGTATATGGTCTGGTACGCCCCTAGGGCCCCAGCCATATCTTGTGCTTAACTTATTGTGAAACGTTGATTTGTGCATATGTTTGTCTTCTAATCTCATAAAGAGATTAGTAGAGAGTTATTTAGAAATAAATACATATATATTTGATATATATACCTGTGTGGTGTCTTTTCATTTGGTGATTCAAGAGATTATATGGTAAAACAAGCTGCTTTACATTCCTCCGAGACTTAGCCTGAAGGCTGCTCTCCACAGCTACCACTAGGATAGCTTTCTTTAAAAGGTTGTCTTAAACCTATCTACCATAAGAGTCGATTTGCCCTGGTGCAAGGTGTCCACTTTAATTAGTGAACAGCATATACCAGGCCAACTTCTCACACCTGGTCTCTTCTTGGAGTCTACAGTCTGTGGCGTGTGGGGTTCTGGTGGCACCTGGACTCTTCTTGGAGTCTACAGTCTGTGGCGTGTGTGGTTCTGGTGGCACCTGGACTCTTCTTGGAGTCTACAGTCTGTGGTGTCGTGTGGGATTCTGGTTGCACCTGGTCTCTTCTTGGAGTCTACAGTCTGTGGTGTGTGGGGTTCTGGTGGCACCTGGACTCTTCTTGGAGTCTACAGTCTGTGGCGTGTGAGGTTCTGGTGGCACCTGGACTCTTCTTGGAGTCTACAGTCTGTGGCGTCGTGTGGGGTTCTGGTGGCACCTGGACTCTTCTTGGAGTCTATAGTCTGTGGCGTGTGTGGTTCTGGTTGCACCTGGTCTCTTCTTGGAATCTACAGTCTGTGGCATGTGGGGTTCTGGTGGCACGTGGACTCTTCTTGGAGTCTACAGTCTGTGGCGTGTGGGGTTCTGCTGGCACCTGGTCTCTTCTTGGAGTCTACAGTCTGTGGTGTTGTGTGGGGTTCTGGTGGCACCTGGACTCTTCTTGGAGTCTACAGTCTGTGGCGTGTGGGGTTCTGCTGGCACCTGGTCTCTTCTTGGAGTCTACAGTCTGTGGTGTTGTGTGGGGTTCTGGTGGCACCTGGACTCTTCTTGGAGTCTACAGTCAGTGGCGTTGTATGGGGTTCTGGTGGCACCTGGACTCTTCTTGGAGTCTACAGTCTGTGGCGTTGTGTGGGGTTCTGGTTGCACCTGGTCTCTTCTTGGAGTCTACAGTCTGTGGCGTGTGGGGTTCTGCTGGCACCTGGTCTCTTCTTGGAGTCTACAGTCTGTGGCGTCGTGTGGGGTTCTGGTGGCACCTGGACTCTTTTTGGAGTCTACAGTCTGTGGCGTCATGTGGGGTTCTGGTTGCACCTGGTCTCTTCTTGGAGTCTACAGTCTGTGGCGTCATGTGGGGTTCTGGTGGCACCTGGACTCTTCTTGGAGTCTACAGTCTGTGGCGTGTGAGGTTCTGGTGGCACCTGGACTCTTCTTGGAGTCTACAGTCTGTGGTGTCGTGTGGGGTTCTGGTGGCACCTGGACTCTTCTTGGAGTCTACAGTCTGTGGCGTGTGTGGTTCTGGTGGCACCTGGTCTCTTCTTGGAGTCTACAGTCTGTGGCGTGTGGGGTTCTGGTGGCACCTGGACTCTTCTTGGAGTCTACAGTCTGTGGCGTGTGGGGTTCTGGTTGCACCTGGACTCTTCTTGGAGTCTACAGTCTGTGGCATGTGTGATTCTGGTCACACCTGGACTCTTCGTGGAGTCTACAGTCTGTGCTGTGTGGGGTTCTGGTGGCACCTGGACTCTTCTTGGAGTCTACAGTCTGTGGCGTATGTGGTTCTGGTGGCACCTGGACTCTTCTTGGAGTCTACAGTCTGTGGCGTGTGGGGTTCTGGTGGCACCTGGACTCTTCTTGGAGTCTACAGTCTGTGGCGTTCTGGTGGCGCCTGGACTCTTCTTGGAGTCTGGTGGCACCTCGTCTCTTCTTGGAGTCTACAGTCTGTGGCGTGTGGGGTTCTGGTGGCACCTGGACTCTTCTTGGAGTCTACAGTCTGTGGCGTGTGGGGTTCTGGTAGCACCTGATCTCTTCTTGGAGTCTACAGTCTGTGGCGTGTGGGGTTCTGGTTGGACCTGGACTCTTCTTGGAGTCTACAGTCTGTTGCGTTCCGGTGGCACCTGGACTCTTCTTGCAGTCTACAGTCTGTGGCCTGTGTGGTTCTGGTGGCACCTGGACTCTTCTTGGAGTCTACAGTCTGTGGCCTGTGTGGTTCTGGTGGCACCTGGTCTCTTCTTGGAGTCTACAGTCTGAGGCGTGTGGGGTTCTGGTGGCACCTGGACTCTTCTTGGAGTCTACAGTCTGTGGCGTCGTGTGGGGTTCTGGTGGCACCTGGACTCTTCTTGGAGTCTACAGTCTGTGGCGTCGTGTGGGGTTCTGGTGGCACCTGGACTCTTCTTGGAGTCTACAGTCTGTGGCGTCGTGTGGGGTTCTGGTGGCACCTGGACTCTTCTTGGAGTCTACAGTCTGTGGCATTGTGTGGGGTTCTGGTGGCACATGGTCTCTTCTTGGAGTCTACAGTCTGTGGCGTGTGTGGTTCTGGTGGCACCTGGACTCTTCTTGGAGTCTACAGTCTGTGGCGTGTGTGGTTCTGGTTGCACCTGGTCTCTTCTTGGAATCTACAGTCTGTGGCGTGTGGGGTTCTGGTGGCACGTGGACTCTTCTTGGAGTCTACAGTCTGTGGCGTGTGGGGTTCTGCTGGCACCTGGTCTCTTCCTGGAGTCTACAGTCTGTGGTGTTGTGTGGGGTTCTGGTGGCACCTGGACTCTTCTTGGAGTCTACAGTCTGTGGCGTTGTGTGGGGTACTGGTTGCACCTGGTCTCTTCTTGGAGTATACAGTCTGTGGTGTGTGGGGTTCTGCTGGCACCTGGTCTCTTCTTGGAGTCTACAGTCTGTGGCGTCGTGTGGGGTTCTGGTGGCACCTGGACTCTTTTTGGAGTCTACAGTCTGTTACGTCATGTGGGGTTCTGGTTGCACCTGGTCTCTTCTTGGAGTCTACAGTCTGTGGCGTCGTGTGGGGTTCGGGTTGCACCCGGTCTCTTCTTGGAGTCTACAGTCTGTGGCGTGTGGGGTTCTGGTGGCACCTGGTCTCTTCTTGGAGTCTACAGTCTGTGGTGTGTGTGGTTCTAAGGATTGTCTTTTGAAGATCTGTGGGTGTGTACACGTGATGTCTAACTAGGCTGCACTTGACTGCTTTGTTACCATGCCTGCCTCAGTCACTTCAAGAAGGTCGCCAGGTTTTGTGTGTGTGGAGAACAGTCAAGTACACACTCCTCCTACACCTCAGGTGAAATCTGATCACCTTTGACCCCCTATCCGTTACCACTGCGCAGGCGCGTTGCACACATGTAGACAAGTTGCGAAGCACATTTTTTTAGGGGTTTCCCTCCTCTGGATGAGGTCATTTCAAAAGCTGTAACTCAGTGGGTTAGTGAGATATCTGAGTGTGATTACTACGTCATGCTGTGCTTGAGTCCCAGTGCATTTACCACCTGCTGGAGGAAGCCTCAGCGTCTCACTGTTGACACTTAGGAGTGAAATGGTCTTAAGCCCCGGAAAACCAATGATTAATATCCCCGTTAACTACCACACTCCACAGGTCTGAAAGAAAAGTTCTTGCTGTTAAAAAAGTGGATTGCATATTACCACGTGTAAATTAGGAAGGGGGTGCCCATTCTCGTGGTCTATTTACCAAAATGTAATATGGTGGTAAAGTGATAACCCTTGGAACAAGCAGTACTCCATTACAATGAACTCCAATTTACCGAACTGTTTGATCTTGGGCCAGTCAGCTCTGCCACTCTGACCCTTTGCTTCTGTCCCTCAGAACTGACAGTAAGCATGCTTAAAGACGGAATTAAACACAGAGGGGCAGATTTACAAGCCCCTTGCGCCACTTTTGCGTCACTTTTCCAATGTTAAAAATGACGCAAAAGTGGCGCAAGGGCCTTGTAAATAAGCCCCAGAGGGCACAGTCTCAGCGCAGGTCCCACCGTGGTTTTCATTTTCACATTGGGGTTTTTAACTGTATGTGTCCATGTTTCCAATTCGCATCTTTAAGACTGACGTGCTCCTGAAGCTGTATTGTGCAGGCCCCCTCCTGGGCCGCAGCTCCTCCCCCCATCCACAGGCTGGCACCTCTTTCACAGGTCACGTAGGGCTGAAATAGAGAGACACAGAGTCCCTGCCAGGCTGCTTGAGGCCTCAGGTCAGGCAGACTGAAGCCTCCTCCTGAGCTGTGCTTTTGTGTTCTACAGAGACAAAGAGTAAAACGGGGAGAAGAGAGCAGCACCTCCGACCCTACAGATGGCTACCCCCCCCCAACCTGTCATAAACATTGCAATATTCTACTCTGTATCTGGGGTGCGGGAGCAACAATTGTCCAAACTTCAGTAATTTAAAGTTGTTCACAATTTATTGTTTTACTCAGTGTCACACAGTAGAAACGTTGTCACTCAACACTGAATTCTCCCTACAGGAAGTATCCACACATTGTCTAGTAAGAGTCCACAAATGTCTGTAAATCACAGACCAAGGCCAGAGATGTCATTGAACATTCTTTAAACTGTGAGTTTTGTTTCACTTAGTGTCTCCCTCATTAGGGGACTTTTCTTCTACATAAGGTTGAATTTCTTCCCTTATTAAAGTGCCTTTGTTTAGTTCAATGGCCTTAAGGACAATTTGTAAGGTTCTTTTTGAAGGTATCTAATCAGATTGTGTCCACATTATTCCTGGACATATAGTCCCCCAGTAGTTGTAATTAGAGCCATATGTTTCGCAGGAGTCTGTCTGCCTTCCTCAGGGCTATATATCTCTTAGAGTCCACATTCATATCTGTGTAAGGTTCTGCCATCATACTAGTGAATTTACAGTGAAGCACACGGAAGAGTTAACGAGACGCCCAAGGGCTCACCATGGCGGCCGCACATAGTCTGGGAGTTTTACTTTGCAATATATGGAATTTTTTGCACTTTTTCTAGACAATATGTGTAGGAAGGTGGAATCTGACTATATGGTTGCCCCCACTTTTTTTATGGTGTTTTGCTGGTTTATGACTTAGTTGGACTGGGACCCTGCTATTCAGGGCCCCAGTCTATCTGCTCTCTCTAAACGACATGGAGTGCACTCTAGGTGCACTAGTGATTGGATACTGTGGTGCCTTATGAGTCCCTAGTATATGGTACCTTAGGTGCCAAGGGCATAGGTACTTCACAGGCCTACCAGGGGCCGCAGCATGTGTTATGCCACCCCTGGGAAGCAGTCTAAATCTGACACCACAGGCCTGCTACTGCAGCCTGGGTGAGGTGGTGCTAGCACCCCTCACTGAGATATAGGTTTCCTATATCTCTCCTGCACACACATATAAACCTATCAGTCACCCCTAAGGCAGGCCCTATCAATCCTGAGGGCAGGGTGCTTGGCTTCTATGTGAGGGGGTGCCTCTGCATGAGCAGGGCCCCTCTGCAGTTCTCAGAGTCCATTCTCTGGTGCTGTTTGTGGATGCGGTTAAACCATATACTATTTAAGTGCATTATATCCTCGCGGTAAATGCTAACTTTGGAATGGCTGCATCAAAACATGTCGTGTTTGGTGTCAAACATCTTGGAATACTACCCCCCCGCCAATCTTGGCGGCGGGGGTAGCATTCCACCCTTCTAGAGGGATAAGACATGTACCTGCTGTGGAAACGCGGTAGAATCCTAAAGAGCCCTGGCATCACAAAATGGATGCCACCAGTCACAGACACTGGGCTGCCCTCCTGCTGATGACCGAAACTCACAGTGGAGGAAGCCCAACAATAGGCATCCTGTCACAGGGAGGTGTAACCACCTTCCAGACAGGGTTTAGTGTATTGGGGCTGGGTGGGTGCACTCTTAGAGTGCTTTGAAGTCCTGCACTGGGGGAGCAGAAGGCTCCTCTGTGCATATGCCAGTTCAAACCAGCTCAGGGGCTACCTGCCCCTGCTCTGGCGCGAAACTGGACAAAGGGAAGTGGGTGTAGCCACCCCTCCCTTGACCCTCCCATAGGTGGGGTCATAGAGCTAGTCCATCCCCTCTTTTTAGTTTAAGAGGGGGAACCTTGCCATTGCAAAGCAGATAACCCCTGGACGACGCTCTACAGAAGAATCCTGGCCCTTCGACGTTCCACTACCTTTGGAAGACAGAAGAATCTCCCTTGGAGTCAAGGAGTGACTCCCCTGCTTGGCAGGCACCAAAAACGACAACAACGGTCACAAACTATGCCGCTCCCGCCGGAGTCCGAAGTCCCTGCAGCCCAAGAAGTGGATTTCCTGACCTCTCCCAGGCCATCGTGAGTCCCCAGCGAAGCTGAGGCAAGTGGACCCCACGAGTAACGAGGAACCGCGACCCCTGGGTACCGTGCACTATTGTCGAGTGCAACCCCTTCACAACGTTCTACGAACTTGTGCTTTGGACCACGTGTGGTCCCGACCTCCAGCAGAAATCCCTCCGAAGATCAGAGGCCTACACCGTCCCGAGTGACCGTGGGCCCCTGTTGAGTGATTCCGCCCGAGGTGTCTTCGCGATCCCTTGCCCGCTGGCTTGTGGGTCCCCAGAAGACTTCTTAAAGAAACCGAAGGGCTCCCCTGGTTGCTCCAGGCCTGCCCTGACTTACCCTCGCTGGGTGAGTTCCACAGACCTTGCTGGTCTGCGCCATCGACTTTTCTTCATCTCCCCGAGACTTGCGGCTGCCAAGGCTTGTTGGCTCCGATCGAGTTGCCGACACCGCAGTCAGCTGCAGACGTCGAGGGACACACCGAATCCAGCTCCTGGTCGTCGTCGACACCTCCTGGACCACGTGGCTGAAGAGTCAAGGCACCTGCAACCGACCTGAAGCGACCGACGACGGTGGGCATCCATCTTCCTTGCCCCGGGTCACTGCCAAGTGACTTTGAACACTGTCCCCTCTGCTTTCAGGTCATCCTTCTTCAGAATCCAGGCTTGGATTCCACCGGACACTTCTTCAGCTCCCGCAAGCAGCAAGTCTTCTTTGTTCGCCATTGAAAACGACGCCGCGACCCGACACCAAAGGACACCTGTGCACCCGGCTTCCCTGGGTGAGGTAACTCCAGCACTACGGTGCTCCTGTGGGTGTGGGCCCTAGAACTACTTACCCTGTAAGTGACTTGCTTGTAGGTTCTCCCGAAGTATCCTAAAACTCTTTATTTCCAACCGCGACTTGCCCCATTGAAGTTAACGGCGATCCGCGCCTGTGTATCCACACTGCACGCGTCCCCCGTGGGTCCTTTACTTACCTGCCTTGGGTGGTTTCGTGAGGCCCCAGCACTTCTGAAGGCCCTAGGCCTTGTCTCCCTGCAAGTCGTTGTTTCTAAGTCTCTTGCTTAGTATATGGTCTGGTACGCCCCTAGGGCCCCAGCCATATTTTGTGCTTAACTTATTGTGAAACGTTGATTTGTGCATATGTTTGTCTTCTAATCTCATAAAGAGATTAGTAGAGAGTTATTTAGAAATAAATACATATATATTTGATATATATACCTGTGTGGTGTCTTTTCATTTGGTGATTCAAGAGATTATATGGTAAAACAAGCTGCTTTACATTCCTCCGAGACTTAGCCTGAAGGCTGCTCTCCACAGCTACCACTAGGATAGCTTTCTTTAAAAGGTTGTCTTAAACCTATCTACCATAAGAGTCGATTTGCCCTGGTGCAAGGTGTCCACTTTAATTAGTGAACAGCATATACCAGGCCAACTTCTCACATTGGTGGGCAGCGTGTGGGATTCCAGCTTGCCATTGTTTTACCAGAAAATCTCTATTTGAATTACTAACTGAAAACCATTATAGGTACTCAAGGTACATATAAAGTCAAGCTTAGTATCAATAAGTTCTACTGAACTTAGAGCTGTGTGCCAAGGGATAGCACACCCTTTCCACAGCTCAAGCTAGGATCAGTAGGCCACAAACTAGTGTAGGTAGTACAACACTGCACAACACTAGAATGTCCTTAAAGGGTGGACCCAGTGGATCCACTCAGCCTCAGTATAAGGACATGGCTTTCTCTGACTTGAGAGCCATGTGTGTTGACAGACACCTGAGACTAGGACAGAGTCCCTCAACCCTGCACCTGATAGATCTGCTGACAGCAGATGACCTTAGATTGGCTCTAGGAGCTAAAGGGTTTGAATCAGTGGGTGGGTCAGTCATAGTATCTGGGTCAGATGATGAAAATCAGAATGACCAAGACTCTGTGATTGAAGGGCCAGGCTCCAAGGAGCCTGAACAGGACAGAGGAGTTCTCCCTAAGAGAACTGGCAGAGTGGATGAGAGGCACAGATCCCCTTCCAGGGAATCTGAGCACTCTTATCACTCTGGCAGAGAATTTGTCCAAGAGAGGAGCTCATACTTTAACTTAAGAGAGACCTCCTCTGAGAGAAGGTGCAAACTGCTCCAGTATGAGGAAGCCAAAGTGGCCCTCAGAACCAAGCAGTTGGCACTGGATAGAGAAGCCCTGGAGATCCAGAGAGCTTCCAGAAGGGAGGGTTTAGAACCCCCTGGTGGCAGCAACAGTGTCCCTAGAGGCAGAGAATATGTCCCTGACCATAGGAACCTGAGCAAGGTTGTTCCTCCCTACCAGAGTGGGGATGATATCCACAAATGGATAACTGCTATGGAGAGGGCCTGTAGAGTACAGCAGGTCCCCCAAAAGCAGTGGGCAGCAATCTTGTGGCTCTCCTTTTCAGATAAAGGAAGAGACAAGCTCCTCACTGTTAGAGAGGAGGATGCTGATGATTATGAGGTCCTGAAGAGTGCACTGATAGATGGGTTTGGCTTAACCACTGAGCAGTACAGGTTAAAGTTCAGAGATACCCAGAAGGCACAGACTCAGGACTGGACAGACTTTGTAGATTGTGCATCCAAGGCTCTGGAGGGTTGGCTGGTTGGCAGTAGGGTTACTGATTTCAAAGGATTTTATAATCTAATGATGAGAGAACAGATCCTTAATAATTGTCAAAACCAGCTTTTACACCAGTACCTGGTGGACTCTGATCTGACCTCTCCCCAAGAATTGGGAAAGAAGGCAGACAAATGGGTCAGAACCAGAGTAAGGCCTAAGAATCAGGGTGGCGACCACAAGAAAGATTCTACCAAGTCCCAAGAGAAAGGTGGGGATAAATCCAAGGATAAGTCCACTACAGGGCCCCAAAATTCCTCTTCTGGGGGTGGGTCCCAAACTCCTTCCTCTCCTGAAAAGAAACCCTATTGCCATGTCTGTAAAAAGCCTGGGCACTGGAAATCTGATCCCAGTTGTCCCAGGAATGGCAATAAAGAAAATGTTCCTCCAACAACTACTACCACCCCTCCTGGTACTACCAGTAGTAATCCTCCAGTTGGGAGTAGTGCACCCAAAATGTTAGGTGCTTTTGCAAGAGGAACAGAGGTGGGCCCTAGTTTAGACAGGACCCCCTCAACAGACTCCTCAGATTCTGATGGTGGTGTAGGATATGCCACCTTTACCATGGGTCCCATAGCATTGGGCAGGTACAGATTGGAGCCAATAATTAATGGTCAGAAAGCTGTGGCATTTAGGGACACAGGGGCTAGTGTCACCATGGTGGCAGGGAAACTAGTCCCCCCTCACCAGCTTTTACCTGAGTTTAAATACCAGGTGACCAACATTGATGGTGTCAGAACAGATCACCCCATGGCCATAGTCAATCTCAGCTGGGAGGGGGTCACAGGCCCAAAGAGAGTGGCAGTGTCCCCAACCTTACCTGTAGATTGCCTGATGGGCAATGATCTGGAAATTTCAGCCTGGGCTGAAATTGAACACCAAACCCATCTGAAGATGTTGGGTGTCCCTGTAAAGGTTAGTGGGGCTGTGATGGCCACAGCCCCAGCCCAAGATTTTGGAGAGATGGAGCCTGGAAGAATGGCCCACTCTCCCCCAGAAGAGAGCACAAGGGTTGAAGAAAAGTCTTCTTCCCTCCAGACAGTAGGTAAGGGTCAGCCTCCTCAGGGAACTGACCCTACCCCTAGTGAAGGAACTGCCACAGAGGCAGTCAGGCCTGGCCTGGCCACCCCCTGATGGCAGAGGACCCTTACAAGGTGGTACCCAGTCTGGAGCAGGTAACCTGCCCCTCTCTACCCTGCCTCAGTCAGCCCAGGGCTGCAGAGGTCAGGGAGGTCAGTGGACCCCCCAGGGCCCCCTGTCCAGAGGAACCCCCATCAGCAGATTAGGGGCACCCAGGCTAGTAGCCCTAGCCAGGTAGAAATTCCTCAACCCACTGAGGGATCCCCCATACCTTTATGTAGGGAACTCCCCCAGAAGGACTCTGTTAGGCAAGGGCAAACCTGGGACCAAAAGGTTCCAAACATGCCATGTCCCTCCAGTGTTCCACCCAAAGGGACCCAACCCCCGGCTGTAGGCAGTCAAAGGTTGACCCTTAGAGCAGAGTACCACTCAGTCATGGAAAGACAGGCATACATGGTGACCAGTGAGCTGAGAAAGCTGAGGCCAACATTCCTAGGGCCACACTTCCCTACTCAGACACCTCACCAGCCTGGTACTTTACCAAAGCACACCACAGGTAGTGATTCCCCATGGTGGAGACCCTCTCATACCCTTAGGGTGAGGGATTGCTTAGTGGACCATAAGACAGGGGGCAACCATGCTAGTGCAGGTGCTTCCTTATATGGCCACTTAGTCAATAAAGGCTCAACTGGCCAAGGTTAGCCTTATCTCCTTTCGTTTGGGGGGGTTATGTAGGAAGGTGGAATCTGACTATATGGTTGCCCCCACTTTTTTATGGTGTTTTGCTGGTTTATGACTTAGTTGGACTGGGACCCTGCTATTCAGGGCCCCAGTCTATCTGCTCTCTCTAAACGACATGGAGTGCACTCTAGGTGCACTAGTGATTGGATACTGTGGTGCCTTATGAGTCCCTAGTATATGGTACCTTAGGTGCCAAGGGCATAGGTACTTCACAGGCCTACCAGGGGCTGCAGCATGTGTTATGCCACCCCTGGGAAGCAGTCTAAATCTGACACCACAGGCCTGCTACTGCAGCCTGGGTGAGGTGGTGCTAGCACCCCTCACTGAGATATAGGTTTCCTATATCTCTCCTGCACACACATATAAACCTATCAGTCACCCCTAAGGCAGGCCCTATCAATCCTGAGGGCAGGGTGCTTGGCTTCTATGTGAGGGGGTGCCTCTGCATGAGCAGGGCCCCTCTGCAGTTCTCAGAGTCCATTCTCTGGTGCTGTTTGTGGATGCGGTTAAACCATATACTATTTAAGTGCATTATATCCTCGCGGTAAATGCTAACTTTGGAATGGCTGCATCAAAACATGTCGTGTTTGGTGTCAAACATCTTGGAATACTACCCCCCGCCAATCTTGGCGGCGGGGGTAGCATTCCACCCTTCTAGAGGGATAAGACATGTACCTGCTGTGGAAACGCGGTAGAATCCTAAAGAGCCCTGGCATCACAAAATGGATGCCACCAGTCACAGACACTGGGCTGCCCTCCTGCTGATGACCGAAACTCACAGTGGAGGAAGCCCAACAATAGGCATCCTGTCACAGGGAGGTGTAACCACCTTCCAGACAGGGTTTAGTGTATTGGGGCTGGGTGGGTGCACTCTTAGAGTGCTTTGAAGTCCTGCACTGGGGGAGCAGAAGGCTCCTCTGTGCATATGCCAGTTCAAACCAGCTCAGGGGCTACCTGCCCCTGCTCTGGCGCGAAACTGGACAAAGGGAAGTGGGTGTAGCCACCCCTCCCTTGACCCTCCCATAGGTGGGGTCATAGAGCTAGTCCATCCCCTCTTTTTAGTTTAAGAGGGGGAACCTTGCCATTGCAAAGCAGATAACCCCTGGACGACGCTCTACAGAAGAATCCTGGCCCTTCGACGTTCCACTACCTTTGGAAGACAGAAGAATCTCCCTTGGAGTCAAGGAGTGACTCCCCTGCTTGGCAGGCACCAAAAACGACAACAACGGTCGCAAACTACGCCGCTCCCGCCGGAGTCCGAAGTCCCTGCAGCCCAAGAAGTGGATTTCCTGACCTCTCCCAGGCCATCGTGAGTCCCCAGCGAAGCTGAGGCAAGTGGACCCCACGAGTAACGAGGAACCGCGACCCCTGGGTACTGTGCACTATTGTCGAGTGCAACCCCTTCACAACGTTCTACGAACTTGTGCTTTGGACCACGTGTGGTCCCGACCTCCAGCAGGAATCCCTCCGAAGATCAGAGGCCTACACCGTCCCGAGTGACCGTGGGCCCCTGTTGAGTGATTCCGCCCGAGGTGTCTTCGCGATCCCTTGCCCGCTGGCTTGTGGGTCCCCAGAAGACTTCTTAAAGAAACCGAAGGGCTCCCCTGGTTGCTCCAGGCCTGCCCTGACTTACCCTCGCTGGGTGAGTTCCACAGACCTTGCTGGTCTGCGCCATCGACTTTTCTTCATCTCCCCGAGACTTGCGGCTGCCAAGGCTTGTTGGCTCCGATCGAGTTGCCGACACCGCAGTCAGCTGCAGACGTCGAGGACACACCGAATCCAGCTCCTGGTCGTCGTCGACGCCTCCTGGACCACGTGGCTGAAGAGTCAAGGCACCTGCAACCGACCTGAAGCGACCGACGACGGTGGGCATCCATCTTCCTTGCCCCGGGTCACTGCCAAGTGACTTTGAACACTGTCCCCTCTGCTTTCAGGTCATCCTTCTTCAGAATCCAGGCTTGGATTCCACCGGACACTTCTTCAGCTCCCGCAAGCAGCAAGTCTTCTTTGTTCGCCATTGAAAACGACGCCGCGACCCGACACCAAAGGACACCTGTGCACCCGGCTTCCCTGGGTGAGGTAACTCCAGCACTACGGTGCTCCTGTGGGTGTGGGCCCTAGAACTACTTACCCTGTAAGTGACTTGCTTGTAGGTTCTCCCGAAGTATCCTAAAACTCTTTATTTCCAACCGCGACTTGCCCCATTGAAGTTAACGGCGATCCGCGCCTGTGTATCCACACTGCACGCGTCCCCCGTGGGTCCTTTACTTACCTGCCTTGGGTGGTTTCGTGAGGCCCCAGCACTTCTGAAGGCCCTAGGCCTTGTCTCTCTGCAAGTCGTTGTCCCTAAGTCTCTTACTTAGTATATGGTCTGGTACGCCCCTAGGGCCCCAGCCATATTTTGTGCTTAACTTATTGAGAAACGTTGATTTGTGCATATGTTTGTCTTCTAATCTCATAAAGAGATTAGTAGAGAGTTATTTAGAAATAAATACATATATATTTGATATATATACCTGTGTGGTGTCTTTTCATTTGGTGATTCAAGAGATTATATGGTAAAACAAGCTGCTTTACATTCCTCCGAGACTTAGCCTGAAGGCTGCTCTCCACAGCTACCACTAGGATAGCTTTCTATAAAGGTTGTCTTAAACCTATCTACCATAAGAGTCGATTTGCCCTGGTGCAAGGTGGCCACTTTAATTAGTGAACAGCATATACCAGGCCAACTTCTCACAATATGTGTTTATGATTTGTAGTGAGAAGTGAGTGTTAAATGACAATGTTTTTAAGGTATGAGTTTGAACACAGATTAAAATAATAGTGCACGGTTATAACTTTTTGAAGCTTAGGGAGTGATTGTGTATTCCAGATGTGGAACTGAATATTTATTTTGTCTTTTGAGCAACAGAAGTGGGGCAGATGGTGTCCTGCACCAGCTGAGTGTGGGCAGTGGGACAGACCACCCAAATGTAGGACAAACCTGCAAAGAAATTAGACAGTTGGCCACCCAAACCTCAGAGTAGAAACTCACGGAAAGTGAAGCTGTGCTGATTGTCTTCCGCCTGAGCTGGTGCAATGCCTGCAGCAAGGCTCTGCCTGTCCCTGCTCCAGCACTGCACCAGGCAGCCAGTTACTCCAGTCTGCAGCAAGGCTCTGCCTGTCCCAGCTCCAGCACTGCACCAGGCAGCCAGTTACTCCAGTCTGCAGCAAGGCTCTGCCTGTCCCAGCTCTCGCACTGCACCAGGCAGCCAGTTACTTCAGCCTGCAGCAAGGCTCTGCCTGTCCCAGCTCCAGCACTGCACCAGGCAGCCAGTTACTCCAGCCTGCAGCAAGGCTCTGCCTGTCCCAGCTCCAGCACTGCACCAGGCAGCCAGTTACTCCAGTCTGCAGCAAGGCTCTGCCTGTCCCAGCTCCAGCACTGCACCAGGCAGCCAGTTACTCCAGTCTGCAGCAAGGCTCTGCCTGTCCCAGCTCTCGCACTGCACCAGGCAGCCAGTTACTTCAGCCTGCAGCAAGGCTCTGCCTGTCCCAGCTCCAGCACTGCACCAGGCAGCCAGTTACTCCAGCCTGCAGCAAGGCTCTGCCTGTCCCAGCTCCAGCACTGCACCAGGCAGCCAGTTACTCCAGCCTGCAGCAAGGCTCTGCCTGTCCCTGCTCCAGCACTGCACCAGGCAGCCAGTTACTCCAGCCTGCAGCAAGGCTCTGCCTGTCCCAGCTCCAGCACTGCACCAGGCAGCCAGTTACTCCAGCCTGCAGCAAGGCTCTGCCTGTCCCAGCTCCAGTACTGCACCAGGCAGCCAGTTACTCCAGCCTGCAGCAAGGCTCTGCCTGTCCCTGCTCCAGCACTGCACCAGGCAGCCAGTTACTCCAGCCTGCAGCAAGGCTCTGCCTGTCCCAGCTCCAGCACTGCACCAGGCAGCCAGTTACTCCAGCCTTCAGCAAGGCTCTGCCTGTCCCTGCTCCAGCACTGTATCAGGCAGCCAGTTACTCCAGCCTGCAGCAAGGCTCTGCCTGTCCCAGCTCCAGCACTGCACCAGGCAGCCAGTTACTCCAGCCTGCAGCAAGGCTCTGCCTGTCCCTGCTCCAGCACTGCACCAGGCAGCCAGTTACTCCAGCCTGCAGCAAGGCTCTGCCTGTCCCAGCTCCAGTACTGCACCAGGCAGCCAGTTACTCCAGCCTGCAGCAAGGCTCTGCCTGTCCCAGCTCCAGCACTACACCAGGCAGCCAGTTACTCCAGCCTGCAGCAAGGCTCTGCCTGTCCCAGCTCCAGCATTGCACCAGGCAGCCAGTTACTCCAGCCTGCAGCAAGGCTCTGCCTGTCCCAGCTCCAGCATTGCACCAGGCAGCCAGTTACTCCAGCCTGCAGCAAGGCTCTGCCTGTCCCAGCTCCAGCACTGCACCAGGCAGCCAGTTACTCCAGCCTGCAGCAAGGCTCTGCCTGTCCCAGCTCCAGCACTACACCAGGCAGCCAGTTACTCCAGCCTGCAGCAAGGCTCTGCCTGTCCCAGCTCCAGCACTACACCAGGCAGCCAGTTACTCCAGCCTGCAGCAAGGCTCTGCCTGTCCCAGCTCCAGCATTGCACCAGGCAGCCAGTTACTCCAGCCTGCAGCAAGGCTCTGCCTGTCCCAGCTCCAGCATTGCACCAGGCAGCCAGTTACTCCAGCCTGCAGCAAGGCTCTGCCTGTCCCAGCTCCAGCTCCAGCATTGCACCAGGCAGCCAGTTACTCCAGCCTGCAGCAAGGCTCTGCCTGTCCCTGCTCCAGCACTGCACCAGGCAGCCAGTTACTCCAGCCTGCAGCAAGGCTCTGCCTGTCCCAGCTCCAGCACTGCACCAGGCAGCCAGTTACTCCAGCCTGCAGCAAGGCTCTGCCTGTCCCTGCTCCAGCACTGCACCAGGCAGCCAGTTACTCCAGCCTGCAGCAAGGCTCTGCCTGTCCCTGCTCCAGCACTGCACCAGGCAGCCAGTTAATCCAGCCTGCAGCAAGGCTCTGCCTGTCCCAGCTCCAGCACTGCACCAGGCAGCCAGTTACTCCAGCCTGCAGCAAGGCTCTGCCTGTCCCAGCTCCAGCACTGCACCAGGCAGCCAGTTAATCCAGCCTGCAGCAAGGCTCTGCCTGTCCCAGCTCCAGCACTACACCAGGCAGCCAGTTACTCCAGCCTGCAGCAAGGCTCTGCCTGTCCCAGCTCCAGCACTACACCAGGCAGCCAGTTACTCCAGCCTGCAGCAAGGCTCTGCCTGTCCCAGCTCCAGCATTGCACCAGGCAGCCAGTTACTCCAGCCTGCAGCAAGGCTCTGCCTGTCCCAGCTCCAGCATTGCACCAGGCAGCCAGTTACTCCAGCCTGCAGCAAGGCTCTGCCTGTCCCAGCTCCAGCTCCAGCATTGCACCAGGCAGCCAGTTACTCCAGCCTGCAGCAAGGCTCTGCCTGTCCCTGCTCCAGCACTGCACCAGGCAGCCAGTTACTCCAGCCTGCAGCAAGGCTCTGCCTGTCCCAGCTCCAGCACTGCACCAGGCAGCCAGTTACTCCAGCCTGCAGCAAGGCTCTGCCTGTCCCTGCTCCAGCACTGCACCAGGCAGCCAGTTACTCCAGCCTGCAGCAAGGCTCTGCCTGTCCCTGCTCCAGCACTGCACCAGGCAGCCAGTTAATCCAGCCTGCAGCAAGGCTCTGCCTGTCCCAGCTCCAGCACTGCACCAGGCAGCCAGTTACTCCAGCCTGCAGCAAGGCTCTGCCTGTCCCAGCTCCAGCACTGCACCAGGCAGCCAGTTAATCCAGCCTGCAGCAAGGCTCTGCCTGTCCCAGCTCCAGCACTGCACCAGGCAGCCAGTTACTCCAGCCTGCAGCAAGGCTCTGCCTGTCCCAGCTCCAGCATTGCACCAGGCAGCCAGTTACTCCAGCCTGCAGCAAGGCTCTGCCTGTCCCAGCTCCAGCACTGCACCAGGCAGCCAGTTACTCCAGCCTGCAGCAAGGCTCTGTCCCAGCTCCAGCACTGCACCAGGCAGCCAGTTACTCTAGCCTGCAGCAAGGCTCTTCCTGTCCCAGCTCCAGCACTGCACCAGGCAGCCAGTTACTCCAGCCTGCAGCAAGGCTCTGCCTGTCCCAGCTCCAGCACTGCACCAGGCAGCCAGTTACTCCAGCCTGCAGCGAGGCTCTGCCTGTCCGTGCTCCAGCACTGCACCAGGCAGCCAGTTACTCCAGCCTGCAGCAAGGCTCTGCCTGTCCCAGCTCCAGCACTGCACCAGGCAGCCAGTTACTCCAGCCTGCAGCAAGGCTCTGCCTGTCCCAGCTCCAGCACTGCACCAGGCAGCCAGTTACTCCAGCCTGCAGCAAGGCTCTGCCTGTCCCAGCTCCAGCACTGCACCAGGCAGCCAGTTACTCCAGCCTGCAGCAAGGCTCTGCCTGTCCCAGCTCCAGCACTGCACCAGGCAGCCAGTTACTCCAGCCTGCAGCAAGGCTCTGCCTGTCCCAGCTCTCGCACTGCACCAGGCAGACAGTTACTCCAGCCTGCAGCAAGGCTCTGCCCAGCTCTCGCACTGCACCATGCAGCCAGTTACTCCAGCCTGCAGCAAGGCTCTGCCTGTCCCAGCTCCAGCACTGCACCAGGCAGCCAGTTACTCCAGCCTGCAGCAAGGCTCTGCCTGTCCCAGCTCTCGCACTGCACCAGGCAGCCAGTTACTACAGCCTGCAGCAAGGCTCTGCCTGTCCCTGCTCCAGCACTGCACCAGGCATCTAGTTACTCCAGCCTGCAGCAAGGCTCTGTCTGCCCCAGCTCCAGCACTGCACCAGGCAGCCAGTTACTCCAGCCTGCAGCAAGGCTCTGCCTGTCCCAGCTCCAGCACTGCACCAGGCAGCCAGTTACTCCAGCCTGCAGCAAGGCTCTGCCTGTCCCAGCTCCAGTACTGCACCAGGCAGCCAGTTACTCCAGCCTGCAGCAAGGCTCTGCCTGTCCCAGCTCACGCACTGCACCAGGCAGCCAGTTACTCCAGCCTGCAGCAAGGCTCTGCCTGTCCCAGCTAACGCACTGCACCAGGCATCTAGTTCCTCCAGCCTGCAGCAAGGCTCTGTCTGCCCCAGCTCCAGCACTGCACCAGGCATCTAGTTCCTCCAGCCTGCAGCAAGGCTCTGTCTGCCCCAGCTCCAGCACTGCACCAGGCAGCCAGTTACTCCAGCCTGCAGCAAGGCTCTGCCTGTCCCAGCTCCAGCACTGCACCAGGCAGCCAGTTACTCCAGCCTGCAGCAAGGCTCTGCCTGTCCCAGCTCCAGCACTGCACCAGGCAGCCAGTTACTCCAGCCTGCAGCAAGGCTCTGCCTGTCCCTGCTCCAGCACTGCACCAGGCAGCCAGTTACTCCAGCCTGCAGCAAGACTCTGCCTGTCCCAGCTCCAGCACTGCACCAGGCAGCCAGTTACTCCAGCCTGCAGCAAGGCTCTGCCTGTCCCTGCTCCAGCACTGCACCAGGCAGCCAGTTACTCCAGCCTGCAGCAAGGCTCTGCCTGTCCCAGCTCCAGCACTGCACCAGGCAGCCAGTTACTCCAGCCTGCAGCAAGGCTCTGCCTGTCCCTGCTCCAGCACTGTACCAGGCAGCCAGTTACTCCAGCCTGCAGCAAGGCTCTGCCTGTCCCAACTCCAGCACTGCACCAGGCAGCCAGTTACTCCAGCCTGCAGCAAGGCTCTGCCTGTCCCTGCTCCAGCACTGCACCAGGCAGCCAGTTACTCCAGCCTGCAGCAAGGCTCTGCCTGTCCCAGCTCCAGTACTGCACCAGGCAGCCAGTTACTCCAGCCTGCAGCAAGGCTCTGCCTGTCCCAGCTCCAGCACTGCACCAGGCAGCCAGTTACTCCAGCCTGCAGCAAGGCTCTGCCTGTCCCTGCTCCAGCACTGCACCAGGCAGCCAGTTACTCCAGCCTGCAGCACGGCTCTGCCTGTCCCTGCTCCAGCACTGCACCAGGCAGCAGTTTCTCCAGCCTGCAGCAAGGCTCTGCCTGTCCCTGCTCCAGCACTGCACCAGGCAGCCAGTTACTCCAGCCTGCAGCAAGGCTCTGCCTGTCCCAGCTCCAGCACTGCACCAGGCAGCCAGTTACTCCAGCCTGCAGCAAGGCTCTGCCTGTCCCAGCTCCAGCACTGCACCAGGCAGCCAGTTACTCCAGCCTGCAGCAAGGCTCTGCCTGTCCCAGCTCTCGCACTGCACCAGGCAGCCAGTTACTCCAGTCTGCAGCAAGGCTCTGCCTGTCCCAGCTCACGCACTGCACCAGGCAGCCAGTTACTCCAGCCTGCAGCAAGGCTCTGTCTGCCCCAGCTCCAGCACTGCCCCAGGCAGCCAGTTACTCCAGCCTGCAGCAAGGCTCTGCCTGTCCCAGCTCCAGCACTGCACCAGGCAGCCAGTTACTCCAGCCTGCAGCAAGGGTCTGCCTGTCCCTGCTCCAGCACTGCACCAGGCAGCCAGTTACTCCAGCCTGCAGCAAGGCTCTGCCTGTCCCAGCTCCAGCACAGCACCAGGCAGCCAGTTACTCCAGCCTGCAGCAAGGCTCTGCCTGTCCCAGCTCCAGCACTGCACCAGGCAGCCAGTTACTCCAGCCTGCAGCAAGGCTCTGCCTGTCCCTGCTCCAGCACTGCACCAGGCAGCCAGTTACTCCAGCCTGCAGCAAGGCTCTGCCTGACCCAGCTCACGCACTGCACCAGGCACCTAGTTACTCCAGCCTGCAGCAAGGCTCTGTCTGCCCCAGCTCCAGCACTGCACCAGGCAGCCAGTTACTCCAGCCTGCAGCAAGGCTCTGCCTGTCCCAGCTCCAGCACTGCACCAGGCAGCCAGTTACTCCAGCCTGCAGCAAGGCTCTGCCTGTCCCAGCTCCAGCACTGCACCAGGCAGCCAGTTACTCCAGCCTGCAGCAAGGCTCTGCCTGTCCCAGCTCCAGCACTGCACCAGGCAGCCAGTTACTCCAGCCTGCAGCAAGGCTCTGCCTGTCCCAGCTCCAGCACTGCACCAGGCAGCCAGTTACTCCAGCCTGCAGCAAGGCTCTGCCTGTCCCAGCTCCAGCACTGCACCAGGCAGCCAGTTACTCCAGCCTGCAGCAAGGCTCTGCCTGTCCCAGCTCCAGCACTGCACCAGGCAGCCAGTTACTCCAGGCTGCAGCAAGGCTCTGCCTGTCCCTGCTCCAGCACTGCACCAGGCAGCCAGTTACTCCAGCCTGCAGCAAGGCTCTGCCTGTCCCAGCTCCAGCACTGCACCAGGCAGCCAGTTACTCCAGCCTGCAGCAAGGCTCTGCCTGTCCCAGCTCCAGCACTGCACCAGGCAGCCAGTTACTCCAGCCTGCAGCAAGGCTCTGCCTGTCCCAGCTCCAGCACTGCACCAGGCAGCCAGTTACTCCAGCCTGCAGCAAGGCTCTGCCTGTCCCAGCTCCAGCACTGCACCAGGCAGCCAGTTACTCCAGCCTGCAGCAAGGCTCTGCCTGTCCCAGCTCCAGCACTGCACCAGGCAGCCAGTTACTCCAGCCTGCAGCAAGGCTCTGCCTGTCCCAGCTCCAGCACTGCACCAGGCAGCCAGTTACTCCAGCCTGCAGCAAGGCTCTGCCTGTCCCAGCTCCGCACAGCACCAGGCAGCCAGTTACTCCAGCCTGCAGCAAGGCTCTGCCTGTCCCAGCTCCAGCACTGCCCCAGGCAGCCAGTTACTCCAGCCTGCAGCAAGGCTCTGCCTGTCCCTGCTCCAGCACTGCACCAGGCAGCCAGTTACTCCAGCCTGCAGCAAGGCTCTGCCTGTCCCAGCTCCAGCACTGCACCAGGCAGCCAGTTACTCCAGCCTGCAGCAAGGCTCTGCCTGTCCCAGCTCTCTCACTGCACCAGGCAGACAGTTACTCCAGCCTGCAGCAAGGCTCTGCCCAGCTCTCGCACTGCACCAGGCAGCCAGTTACTCCAGCCTGCAGCAAGGCTCTGCCTGTCCCAGCTCCAGCACTGCACCAGGCAGCCAGTTACTCCAGCCTGCAGCAAGGCTCTGCCTGTCCCAGCTCTCAGCACTGCACCAGGCAGCCAGTTACTACAGCCTGCAGCAAGGCTCTGCCTGTCCCTGCTCCAGCACTGCACCAGGCATCTAGTTACTCCAGCCTGCAGCAAGGCTCTGTCTGCCCCAGCTCCAGCACTGCACCATGCAGCCAGTTACTCCAGCCTGCAGCAAGGCTCTGCCTGTCCCAGCTCCAGCACTGCACCAGGCAGCCAGTTACTCCAGCCTGCAGCAAGGCTCTGCCTGTCCCAGCTCCAGCACTGCACCAGGCAGCCAGTTACTCCAGCCTGCAGCAAGGCTCTGCCTGTCCCAGCTCACGCACTGCACCAGGCAGCCAGTTACTCCAGCCTGCAGCAAGGCTCTGCCTGTCCCAGCTAACGCACTGCACCAGGCATCTAGTTCCTCCAGCCTGCAGCAAGGCTCTGTCTGCCCCAGCTCCAGCACTGCACCAGGCAGCCAGTTACTCCAGCCTGCAGCAAGGCTCTGCCTGTCCCAGCTCCAGCACTGCACCAGGCAGCCAGTTACTCCAGCCTGCAGCAAGGCTCTGCCTGTCCCAGCTCCAGTACTGCACCAGGCAGCCAGTTACTCCAGCCTGCAGCAAGGCTCTGCCTGTCCCTGCTCCAGCACTGCACCAGGCAGCCAGTTACTCCAGCCTGCAGGAAGGCTCTGCCTGTCCCAGCTCCAGCACTGCACCAGGCAGCCAGTTACTCCAGCCTTCAGCAAGGCTCTGCCTGTCCCTGCTCCAGCACTGCATCAGGCAGCCAGTTACTCCAGCCTGCAGCAAGGCTCTGCCTGTCCCAGCTCCAGCACTGCACCAGGCAGCCAGTTACTCCAGCCTGCAGCAAGGCTCTGCCTGTCCCTGCTCCAGCACTGCACCAGGCAGCCAGTTACTCCAGCCTGCAGCAAGGCTCTGCCTGTCCCAGCTCCAGTACTGCACCAGGCAGCCAGTTACTCCAGCCTGCAGCAAGGCTCTGCCTGTCCCAGCTCTCAGCACTGCACCAGGCAGCCAGTTACTCCAGCCGGCAGCAAGGCTCTGCCTGTCCCTGCTCCAGCACTGCACCAGGCAGCCAGTTACTCCAGCCTGCAGCACGGCTCTGCCTGTCCCTGCTCCAGCACTGCACCAGGCAGCAGTTTCTCCAGCCTGCAGCAAGGCTCTGCCTGTCCCTGCTCCAGCACTGCACCAGGCAGCCAGTTACTCCAGCCTGCAGCCAGGCTCTGCCTGTCCCAGCTCCAGCACTGCACCAGGCAGCCAGTTACTCTAGCCTGCAGCAAGGCTCTGCCTGTCCCAGCTCTCGCACTGCACCAGGCAGCCAGTTACTCCAGTCTGCAGCAAGGCTCTGCCTGTCCCAGCTCACGCACTGCACCAGGCAGCCAGTTACTCCAGCCTGCAGCAAGGCTCTGTCTGCCCCAGCTCCAGCACTGCCCCAGGCAGCCAGTTACTCCAGCCTGCAGCAAGGCTCTGCCTGTCCCAGCTCCAGCACTGCACCAGGCAGCCAGTTACTCCAGCCTGCAGCAAGGCTCTGCCTGTCCCTGCTCCAGCACTGCACCAGGCAGCCAGTTACTCCAGCCTGCAGCAAGGCTCTGCCTGTCCCAGCTCCAGCACAGCACCAGGCAGCCAGTTACTCCAGCCTGCAGCAAGGCTCTGCCTGTCCCAGCTCCAGCACTGCACCAGGCAGCCAGTTACTCCAGCCTGCAGCAAGGCTCTGCCTGTCCCAGCTCCAGCACTGCACCAGGCAGCCAGTTACTCCAGCCTGCAGCAAGGCTCTGCCTGTCCCAGCTCACGCACTGCACCAGGCACCTAGTTACTCCAGCCTGCAGCAAGGCTCTGCCTGTCCCAGCTCCAGCACTGCACCAGGCAGCCAGTTACTCCAGCCTGCAGCAAGGCTCTGCCTGTCCCAGCTCCAGCACTGCACCAGGCAGCCAGTTACTCCAGCCTGCAGCAAGGCTCTGCCTGTCCCAGCTCCAGCACTGCACCAGGCAGCCAGTTACTCCAGCCTGCAGCAAGGCTCTGCCTGTCCCAGCTCCAGCACTGCACCAGGCAGCCAGTTACTCCAGCCTGCAGCAAGGCTCTGCCTGTCCCAGCTCCAGCACTGCACCAGGCAGCCAGTTACTCCAGCCTGCAGCAAGGCTCTGCCTGTCCCAGCTCCAGCACTGCACCAGGCAGCCAGTTACTCCAGCCTGCAGCAAGGCTCTGCCTGTCCCTGCTCCAGCACTGCACCAGGCAGCCAGTTACTCCAGCCTGCAGCAAGGCTCTGCCTGTCCCAGCTCCAGCACTGCACCAGGCAGCCAGTTACTCCAGCCTGCAGCAAGGCTCTGCCTGTCCCAGCTCCAGCACTGCACCAGGCAGCCAGTTACTCCAGCCTGCAGCAAGGCTCTGCCTGTCCCAGCTCCAGCACTGCACCAGGCAGCCAGTTACTCCAGCCTGCAGCAAGGCTCTGCCTGTCCCAGCTCCAGCACTGCACCAGGCAGCCAGTTACTCCAGCCTGCAGCAAGGCTCTGCCTGTCCCAGCTCCAGCACTGCACCAGGCAGCCAGTTACTCCAGCCTGCAGCAAGGCTCTGCCTGTCCCAGCTCCAGCACTGCACCAGGCAGCCAGTTACTCCAGCCTGCAGCAAGGCTCTGCCTGTCCCAGCTCTCGCACTGCACCAGGCAGCCAGTTACTACAGCCTGCAGCAAGGCTCTGCCTGTCCCTGCTCCAGCACTGCACCAGGCATCTAGTTACTCCAGCCTGCAGCAAGGCTCTGTCTGCCCCAGCTCCAGCACTGCACCAGGCAGCCAGTTACTCCAGCCTGCAGCAAGGCTCTGCCTGTCCTAGCTCCAGCACTGCACCAGGCAGCCAGTTACTCCAGCCTGCAGCAAGGCTCTGCCTGTCCCAGCTCCAGCACTGCACCAGGCAGCCAGTTACTCCAGCCTGCAGCAAGGCTCTGCCTGTCCCAGCTCCACGCACTGCACCAGGCAGCCAGTTACTCCAGCCTGCAGCAAGGCTCTGCCTGTCCCAGCTAACGCACTGCACCAGGCATCTAGTTCCTCCAGCCTGCAGCAAGGCTCTGTCTGCCCCAGCTCCAGCACTGCACCAGGCAGCCAGTTACTCCAGCCTGCAGCAAGGCTCTGCCTGTCCCAGCTCCAGCACTGCACCAGGCAGCCAGTTACTCCAGCCTGCAGCAAGGCTCTGCCTGTCCCAGCTCCAGCACTGCACCAGGCAGCCAGTTACTCCAGCCTGCAGCAAGGCTCTGCCTGTCCCTGCTCCAGCACTGCACCAGGCAGCCAGTTACTCCAGCCTGCAGCAAGGCTCTGCCTGTCCCAGCTCCAGCACTGCACCAGGCAGCCAGTTACTCCAGCCTGCAGCAAGGCTCTGCCTGTCCCTGCTCCAGCACTGTACCAGGCAGCCAGTTACTCCAGCCTGCAGCAAGGCTCTGCCTGTCCCAGCTCCAGCACTGCACCAGGCAGCCAGTTACTCCAGCCTGCAGCAAGGCTCTGCCTGTCCCTGCTCCAGCACTGCACCAGGCAGCCAGTTACTCCAGCCTGCAGCAAGGCTCTGCCTGTCCCAGCTCCAGTACTGCACCAGGCAGCCAGTTACTCCAGCCTGCAGCAAGGCTCTGCCTGTCCCAGCTCTCGCACTGCACCAGGCAGCCAGTTACTCCAGCCTGCAGCAAGGCTCTGCCTGTCCCTGCTCCAGCACTGCACCAGGCAGCCAGTTACTCCAGCCTGCAGCACGGCTCTGCCTGTCCCTGCTCCAGCACTGCACCAGGCAGCAGTTTCTCCAGCCTGCAGCAAGGCTCTGCCTGTCCCTGCTCCAGCACTGCACCAGGCAGCCAGTTACTCCAGCCTGCAGCAAGGCTCTGCCTGTCCCAGCTCCAGCACTGCACCAGGCAGCCAGTTACTCCAGCCTGCAGCAAGGCTCTGCCTGTCCCAGCTCCAGCACTGCACCAGGCAGCCAGTTACTCCAGCCTGCAGCAAGGCTCTGCCTGTCCCAGCTCTCGCACTGCACCAGGCAGCCAGTTACTCCAGTCTGCAGCAAGGCTCTGCCTGTCCCAGCTCCACGCACTGCACCAGGCAGCCAGTTACTCCAGCCTGCAGCAAGGCTCTGTCTGCCCCAGCTCCAGCACTGCCCCAGGCAGCCAGTTACTCCAGCCTGCAGCAAGGCTCTGCCTGTCCCAGCTCCAGCACTGCACCAGGCAGCCAGTTACTCCAGCCTGCAGCAAGGCTCTGCCTGTCCCTGCTCCAGCACTGCACCAGGCAGCCAGTTACTCCAGCCTGCAGCAAGGCTCTGCCTGTCCCAGCTCCAGCACTGCACCAGGCAGCCAGTTACTCCAGCCTGCAGCAAGGCTCTGCCTGTCCCTGCTCCAGCACTGCACCAGGCAGCCAGTTACTCCAGCCTGCAGCAAGGCTCTGCCTGTCCCAGCTCACGCACTGCACCAGGCACCTAGTTACTCCAGCCTGCAGCAAGGCTCAGTCTGCCCCAGCTCCAGCACTGCACCAGGCAGCCAGTTACTCCAGCCTGCAGCAAGGCTCTGCCTGTCCCAGCTCCAGCACTGCACCAGGCAGCCAGTTACTCCAGCCTGCAGCAAGGCTCTGCCTGTCCCAGCTCCAGCACTGCACCAGGCAGCCAGTTACTCCAGCCTGCAGCAAGGCTCTGCCTGTCCCAGCTCCAGCACTGCACCAGGCAGCCAGTTACTCCAGCCTGCAGCAAGGCTCTGCCTGTCCCAGCTCCAGCACTGCACCAGGCAGCCAGTTACTCCAGCCTGCAGCAAGGCTCTGCCTGTCCCAGCTCCAGCACTGCACCAGGCAGCCAGTTACTCCAGCCTGCAGCAAGGCTCTGCCTGTCCCTGCTCCAGCACTGCACCAGGCAGCCAGTTACTCCAGCTTGCAGCAAGGCTCTGCCTGTCCCAGCTCCAGCACTGCACCAGGCAGCCAGTTACTCCAGCCTGCAGCAAGGCTCTGCCTGTCCCAGCTCCAGCACTGCACCAGGCAGCCAGTTACTCCAGCCTGCAGCAAGGCTCTGCCTGTCCCAGCTCCAGCACTGCACCAGGCAGCCAGTTACTCCAGCCTGCAGCAAGGCTCTGCCTGTCCCAGCTCCAGCACTGCACCAGGCAGCCAGTTACTCCAGCCTGCAGCAAGGCTCTGCCTGTCCCAGCTCCAGCACTGCACCAGGCAGCCAGTTACTCCAGCCTGCAGCAAGGCTCTGCCTGTCCCAGCTCCAGCACTGCACCAGGCAGCCAGTTACTCCAGCCTGCAGCAAGGCTCTGCCTGTCCCAGCTCTCGCACAGCACCAGGCAGCCAGTTACTCCAACCTGCAGCAAGGCTCTGCCTGTCCCAGCTCCAGCACTGCCCCAGGCAGCCAGTTACTCCAGTCTGCAGCAAGGCTCTGCCTGTCCCAGCTCCAGCACTGCCCCAGGCAGCCAGTTACTCCAGCCTGCAGCAAGGCTCTGCCTGTCCCTGCTCCAGCACTGCACCAGGCAGCCAGTTACTCCAGCCTGCAGCAAGGCTCTTCCTGTCCCAGCTCCAGCACTGCACCAGGCAGCCAGTTACTCCAGCCTGCAGCAAGGCTCTGCCTGTCCCAGCTCCAGCACTGCACCAGGCAGCCAGTTACTCCAGCCTGCAGCGAGGCTCTGCCTGTCCCTGCTCCAGCACTGCACCAGGCAGCCAGTTACTCCAGCCTGCAGCAAGGCTCTGCCTGTCCCAGCTCCAGCACTGCACCAGGCAGCCAGTTACTCCAGCCTGCAGCAAGGCTCTGCCTGTCCCAGCTCCAGCACTGCACCAGGCAGCCAGTTACTCCAGCCTGCAGCAAGGCTCTGCCTGTCCCTGCTCCAGCACTGCACCAGGCAGCAGTTACTCCAGCCTGCAGCAAGGCTCTGCCTGTCCCAGCTCTCGCACTGCACCGGGCAGCCAGTTACTCCAGCCTGCAGCAAGGCTCTGCCTGTCCCAGCTCTCGCACTGCACCAGGCAGCCAGTTACTCCAGCCTGCAGCAAGGCTCTGTCCCAGCTCCAGCACTGCACCAGGCAGCCAGTTACTCCAGCCTGCAGCAAGGCTCTGCCTGTCCCAGCTCCAGCACTGCACCAGGCAGCCAGTTACTCCAGCCTGCAGCAAGGCTCTGTCCCAGCTCCAGCACTGCACCAGGCAGCCAGTTACTCCAGCCTGCAGCAAGGCTCTGCCTGTCCCAGCTCCAGCACTGCACCAGGCAGCCAGTTACTCCAGCCTGCAGCAAGGCTCTGCCTGTCCCAGCTCCAGCACTGCACCAGGCAGCCAGTTACTCCAGCCTGCAGCAAGGCTCTTCCTGTCCCAGCTCCAACACTGCACCAGGCAGCCAGTTACTCCAGCCTGCAGCAAGGCTCTGCCTGTCCCAGCTCCAGCACTGCACCAGGCAGCCAGTTACTCCAGCCTGCAGCAAGGCTCTGCCTGTCCCAGCTCCAGCACTGCACCAGGCAGCCAGTTACTCCAGCCTGCAGCAAGGCTCTGCCTGTCCCTGCTCTCGCACAGCACCAGGCAGCCAGTTACTCCAGCCTGCAGCAAGGCTCTGCCTGTCCCAGCTCCAGCACTGCCCCAGGCAGCCAGTTACTCCAGCCTGCAGCAAGGCTCTGCCTGTCCCAGCTCCAGCACTGCCCCAGGCAGCCAGTTACTCCAGCCTGCAGCAAGGCTCTGCCTGTCCCAGCTCCAGCACTGCACCAGGCAGCCAGTTACTCCAGCCTGCAGCAAGGCTCTGCCTGTCCCAGCTCCAGCACTGCACCAGGCAGCCAGTTACTCCAGCCTGCAGCAAGGCTCTGCCTGTCCCTGCTCCAGCACTGCACCAGGCAGCCAGTTACTCCAGCCTGCAGCAAGGCTCTTCCTGTCCCAGCTCCAGCACTGCACCAGGCAGCCAGTTACTCCAGCCTGCAGCAAGGCTCTGCCTGTCCCAGCTCCAGCACTGCACCAGGCAGCCAGTTACTCCAGCCTGCAGCAAGGCTCTGCCTGTCCCTGCTCCAGCACTGCACCAGGCAGCCAGTTACTCCAGCCTGCAGCAAGGCTCTGCCCGTCCCAGCTCCAGCACTGCACCAGGCAGCCAGTTACTCCAGCCTGCAGCAAGGCTCTGCCTGTCCGAGCTCCAGCACTGCACCAGGCAGCCAGTTACTCCAGCCTGCAGCAAGGCTCTGCCTGTCCCTGCTCCAGCACTGCACCAGGCAGCAGTTACTCCAGCCTGCAGCAAGGCTCTGCCTGTCCCAGCTCCCGCACTGCACCAGGCAGCCAGTTACTCCAGCCTGCAGCAAGGCTCTGCCTGTCCCAGCTCTCGCACTGCACCAGGCAGCCAGTTACTCCAGCCTGCAGCAAGGCTCTGCTGTCCCAGCTCCAGCACTGCACCAGGCAGCCAGTTACTCCAGCCTGCAGCAAGGCTCTGCCTGTCCCAGCTCCAGCACTGCACCAGGCAGCCAGTTACTCCAGCCTGCAGCAAGGCTCTGTCCCAGCTCCAGCACTGCACCAGGCAGCCAGTTACTCCAGCCTGCAGCAAGGCTCTGCCTGTCCCAGCTCCAGCACTGCACCAGGCAGCCAGTTACTCCAGCCTGCAGCAAGGCTCTGCCTGTCCCAGCTCCAGCACTGCACCAGGCAGCCAGTTACTCCAGCCTGCAGCAAGGCTCTGCCTGTCCCAGCTCCAGCACTGCACCAGGCAGCCAGTTACTCCAGCTTGCAGGGCCGGACTGGCCATGAATTCCACCGGGCATTTCCCCGGAATCTCGGAGCCGCTGGAGGCTGGTTTTTAAAGACCCTGAGCTGCTGTTGGCGCTTCTGTGAGTCACTGCAGCATCCAAAGGATAATTACAAGAGGCATAAGTGGCATCTGGAGAGAGAGAGAGAGATCAGAGTGCCAGATGTGAGAGAAACATATAGCTGAATGTATAACTGAATGAATGGACAGAGAGATACATATGGGGGAGGAAGGAGGAGGGTAAAGTCAGCCTCTTAATCAGCCAGCATCTTATTCGAAAATCACTCTGACTCAAAAACATGTATGTTGCTTTCTGTACTCACCACAGTCCCCTCCCAGGTCATCAGGATTTAGTCGGAGCCAATCAATGTTCCCACCTGGGGTAACTGTGCCACCCTTAACCACTGCATTCCTATGGAGTTATTAACGCATACGTATCCACCCTTTATCTCAAGAAGAATTAATTGGCTCACCAATTTTCATATCGTTCCTAATAAATTGAGCATCCCTCTACACTATCCTAATGTAAATTGTGTAAGCCGAGCAAAATTTGCCACTATAGGTCACACCAAACAGGTCGCCCCCCTCCACCACGATACATGCCTTTACAGTTACGTTTGACTAGGAAATCTTATTTGTCTTATAGGAAAATCACATTGACTCACAAACATTTTGCTGTTTTTCAAACACACCACATCCCCCTACAAGGTCCATGAGGATTTAGCCTGAGCCTATCAATGCTTCCACCTGTGCTCACTGTGCCACCCTCAAGCTAATGCGTTCCTATGGAGTTCTAGACGAACAAGTAACCTTCATTTCTCTCATGAAGATCAACGTGGTTCACCACTTTTCACATTGATCCTTATAAACAGAGCATCCCTCTACTCTATCTGTATGCAAATCGCCTGAGCCGAGCCACATCTGTGACAATAGGTGGCACAAAAAAGCTGCCCTCACCTAAATGCTCATGGACTCAGTCACGGTGAGTTAGTCACACCTAGGGAATGGAGCTACTGGTGAGTGTGTGGAAGTGACACTAGTCTGGGGCACACAAGTGTGAGATTATCTATCCCCAGTGCCTCGATTGTTGACATAAGTGGTGAGTGTGTGAAAGTGACACTTGTCTGGGGCACGAGAGTGTGAGATTGTCTATCCCCAGTGCATCTATTATTGAAATAAGTGGTGAGTGTGTGGATGTTACACTAATATGGTGCACAAGGGCGCGAGACCAGTGCGTGGGTTATCTATCACCAATGCATTGATTATTGGCATAAGTGATGTGTGTGTGGAAGTTACACTAGTCTGGGGCACAACGGCGTGAGACACTGATGTGTGGGTTATAACCAATGCATCAATTATTAAAATAGGTGATGAGTGTGTGGAAATTCACTAGTCTGGTGCACATGAGTGTGAGACCAGTGCGTGGGTTACCTATCTCCAGTGCATCGATTATTGACATAAGTAGTGAGTGTGTAGAAGTTACACTAATCTGGGGCACAAGGCCGTGAGGCACTGGTCCGTGGGTTATCACCAATACATAGATTATTGAATTAAGTGGTGGATGTCTTGAAGTTACACTAGTCTCGTGCACATGGATGCAAGACTAGTGCGTGGGTTATCTATCACCAATACATTGATTAATGGCACAAGGGGTGTCAGTTTCCTATAGATATGTGGCCTGGGGGGAGGGCGTTCCAACTCCGGGCAATTTAAAGCCTTCTTGTGTGTCCTGATGTCATTATTTCCAAATCCAGGTTGCATTTGTGCAGAAAAACCTGAAATAGTGGGTTATTCTCCATTCCCACACCTTTCTCTTCTGGGGTCACAGACAAGCGGAAGCAGCTGCGGTCCAGTCTTTGGTGGTTATTCCCCATCAGAAAACTCCACGAGACTGGCATACAAGGATCGGCTCTCAAATTGATCTGTTCCTTCCCCATTAGAAGAACCCAAAGGGTCAGGCTGCCACCCTTCACATCAGAGACCAAGAAATGGATATGCGTCCCACAAGCATCGTCCCTCAGCCCAACTCTTTTCAACATATACATGACACCGCTCGCCAACATCATCCGATCACAAGACATCACCGTCACCTCCTACGTCTATGACACCCAACTCATCCTCTCCCTCACGGACAACCCAACCACCACGAGAGCCAACTTCACCAACTGAAGGATCATGGTAGCAGACTGGATACAACCAACTGCCTGAACCTCAACTCTGACAAAACAAAAGTACTGGTCTTCGACAACAAGACTTCCCCATCGGCTTCTACCTGGTGGCCATCGGAGCTAAGACCAACACTCACAGACCACGATAGAAACCCAGGGATCATTCTAGATGACAAGCTCGACATGACAGCTCAAGTCAACACAGGGTGCACCTCTTGCTTCCACATCATACACATGCTGCGAAAGATCTTCAAATGCTTGCCTCAGAACACCAGACGGACCTTCACACAAGCTCTCATCACCAGCAGGCTGGACTACGGCAACACTCTGTATGCTAGAATCTCCTACTAACTCCTACATGACTCCATACCATCCAGAAGACCGCCGCAAGACTCATACTCAACCTCCCACGCCGCACCCACATCACAACGCACCTCAGGAAGCTTCACTGGCTCACCATTCCCAAGTGCAGCCAATTCAAACTTTTCATGCTCACATACAAAGCCCTACACAGCACAGGACTAGAATACCTGAAGAGCTGCATATACTTTCACCAACCCATGAGACATCTACGCTCTGCCTCAGTCTCACTCACACACACGCCCCACATCCGCAAAATCAAAACTGGAGGTCGCTCATTCTCCTACATCGCACCCAAGATATGGAACAACCTCCCTCAACACATCCGAGCCTCCTCCTCACTCACTGAGTTCCACAAGAAGCTGAAGATCTGGCTCTTTATATAAGCACCTTGGGGACCACACGCCTACACACCCAGCCCAAGCGCCTGGATACCCTCTGGGCTGACTAGTGAGCTATACAAATCAACATAACATAACATTGTGAAAGAAGCAGTGTTCCTGGCTACAGGGTTTATTCCCCGCAACAGCTGTTCTGGGTTAGTTCCCTCTGTGAAAGCAAGTGCGTTATTTCCCATTCACGCAGACAGAGAGAGGGAGGGCAAGCGACAGGGTGGGGGGAGACAGAAAGGTGGAGGGAGAGTGTGAAGGAGAGACCAAAGGGAGAAAGAGAGAGAGATCAGAGAGAGAGATCAGAGGGCGAAAGAGAGAGTGTTTGAGAGAGAGATCAGAGAGAGAGATCAGAGAGAGAGAGATCAGAGATGGAGAAAGAGAAAAAGAGAGGGAGAGAGAGAGATCAGAGAGAGAGAACAGAGTGCACTCCCAGTGCTCTGTCCTGGGCCCCATACCTAGTAGCGCACCCCCCGAAGTGGGTCAGAGAGCGCCTCCTCCTCCCAGGTGAGTCCCGGCCCCCCCCAGCGGCCCCTGTGATCCTGGCAGTGCCGGTGCCGGAGGTGGTACTGGTTTGTCACCTCTTCTCAGGTCTGTGCCTCTCCTTCATGGGGGCCTTGTGAGCATCTGGGCATCTGCTCTTCCTCACTTTGGGGTTTCCTTCATCCCTCTGGTTTACTCCCTCCACTCCCAGAGCTCTGAGGCTGCAGGCTGGGTCCTGCTTCTTGAGGATGGGTGTGAGAAGTTGGCCTGGTATATGCTGTTCACTAATTAAAGTGGACACCTTGCACCAGGGCAAATCGACTCTTATGGTAGATAGGTTTAAGACAACCTTTTAAAGAAAGCTATCCTAGTGGTAGCTGTGGAGAGCAGCCTTCAGGCTAAGTCTCGGAGGAATGTAAAGCAGCTTGTTTTACCATATAATCTCTTGAATCACCAAATGAAAAGACACCACACAGGTATATATATCAAATATATATGTATTTATTTCTAAATAACTCTCTACTAATCTCTTTATGAGATTAGAAGACAAACATATGCACAAATCAACGTTTCACAATAAGTTAAGCACAAAATATGGCTGGGGCCCTAGGGCGTACCAGACCATATACTAAGTAAGAGACTTAGGGACAACGACTTGCAGGGAGACAAGGCCTAGGGCCTTCAGAAGTGCTGGGGCCTCACGAAACCACCCAAGGCAGGTAAGTAAAGGACCCACGGGGACGCGTGCAGTGTGGATACACAGGCGCGGATCGCCGTTAACTTCAATGGGGCAAGTCGCGGTTGGAAATAAAGAGTTTTAGGATACTTGGGAGAACCTACAAGCAAGTCACTTACAGGGTAAGTAGTTCTAGGGCCCACACCCACAGGAGCACCGTAGTGCTGGAGTTACCTCACCCAGGGAAGCCGGGTGCACAGGTGTCCTTTGGTGTCGGGTCGCGGCGTCGTTTTCAATGGCGAACAAAGAAGACTTGCTGCTTGCGGGAGCTGAAGAAGTGTCCGGTGGAATCCAAGCCTGGATTCTGAAGAAGGATGACCTGAAAGCAGAGGGGACAGTGTTCAAAGTCACTTGGCAGTGACCCGGGGCAAGGAAGATGGATGCCCACCGTCGTCGGTTGATTCAGGTCAGTTGCGGGTGCCTTGACTCTTCAGCCACGAGGTCCAGGAGGCGTCGACGATGACCAGGAGCTGGATTCGGTGGGTCCCTCGACGTCTGCAGCTGACTGCGGTGTCGGCAACTCGATTGGAGCCAACAAGCCTTGGCAGCAGCAAGTCTCGGGGAGATGAAGAAAAGTCGATGGCGCAGACCAGCAAGGTCTGAGGAACTCACCCAGCGAGGGTAAGTCAGGGCAGGCCTGGAGCAACCAGGGGAGCCCTTTGGTTTCTTTAAGAAGTCTTCTGGGGACCCACAAGCCGGCGGGCAAGGGATCGCAAAGACACCTCGGGCGGAATCACTCAACAGGGGCCCACGGTCACTCGGGACGGTGTAGGCCTCTGATCTTCGGAGGGATTCCTGCTGGAGGTCGGGACCACACGTGGTCCAAAGCACAAGTTCGTAGAACGTTGTGAAGGGGTTGCACTCGACAATAGTGCACGGTACCCAGGGGTCGCGGTTCCTCGTTACTCGTGGGGTCCACTTGCCTCAGCTTCGCTGGGGACTCACGATGGCCTGGGAGAGGTCAGGAAATCCACTTCCTGGGCTGCAGGGACTTCGGACTCCGGCGGGAGCGGCGTAGTTTGCGACCGTCGTTGTCGTTTTTGGTGCCTGCCAAGCAGGGAGTCACTCCTTGACTCCAAGGAGATTCTTCTGTCTTCCAAAGGTAGTGGAACGTCGAAGGGCCAGGATTCTTCTGTAGAGCGTCGTCCAGGGGTTATCTGCTTTGCAATGGCAAGGTTCCCCTCTTATACTAAAAAGAGGGGATGGACTAGCTCTATGACCCCACCTATGGGAGGGTCAAGGGAGGGGTGGCTACACCCACTTCCCTTTGTCCAGTTTCGCGCCAGAGCAGGGGCAGGTAGCCCCTGAGCTGGTTTGAACTGGCATATGCACAGAGGAGCCTTCTGCTCCCCAGTGCAGGACTTCAAAGCACTCTAAGAGTGCACCCACCCAGCCCCAATACACTAAACCCTGTCTGGAAGGTGGTTACACCTCCCTGTGACAGGATGCCTATTGTTGGGCTTCCTCCACTGCGAGTTTCGGTCATCAGCAGGAGGGCAGCCCAGTGTCTGTGACTGGTGGCATCCATTTTGTGATGCCAGGGCTCTTTAGGATTCTACCGCGTTTCCACAGCAGGTACATGTCTTATCCCTCTAGAAGGGTGGAATGCTACCCCCGCCGCCAAGATTGGCGGGGGGTAGTATTCCAAGATGTTTGACACCAAACACGACATGTTTTGATGCAGCCATTCCAAAGTTAGCATTTACCGCGAGGATATAATGCACTTAAGAGTATATGGTTTAACCGCATCCACAAACAGCACCAGAGAATAGACTCTGAGAGCTGCAGAGGGGCCCTGCTCAGGCAGAGGCACCCCCTCACATAGAAGCCAAGCACCCTGCCCTCAGGATTGATAGGGCCTGCCTTAGGGGTGACTGATAGGTTTATATGTGTGTGCAGGAGAGATATAGGAAACCTATATCTCAGTGAGGAGTGCTAGCACCACCTCACCCAGGCTGCAGTAGCAGGCCTGTGGTGTCAGATTTAGACTGCTTCCCAGGGGTGGCATAACACATGCTGCAGCCCCTGGGAGGCCTGTGAAGTACCTATGCCCTTGGCACCTAAGGTACCATATACTAGGGACTCATAAGGCACCACAGTATCCAATCACTAGTGCACCTAGAGTGCACTCCATGTCGTTTAGAGAGAACAGAGAGGCTGGGGCCCTGATTGGCAGGGACCCAGCCAGACTATAGCCAGAAACCAGTGCTAACATCAGAAAAAAAGTGGGGGCAACATAAGAGGCAGATCCTACTCTCCTACACAACCCCCCAAACGTAGGGACACTAAACTAACCTTGACCAGTTGAGTCTTCGTGTTCAAAGTGGAAATACCTTGAGAGTCCATCTGCATTGGCATGTTGGGTCCCAGGCCTATGTTCCACTGTATAGTCCATCCCCTGTAGGGAAATGGACCACCTCAAAAGTTTTGGGTTTTCACCTTTCATCTGCTTTAGCCATAGGAGGGGCTTGTGGTCAGTCTGAACTATGAAGTGAGTACCAAACAAGTATGGCCTCAGCTTCTTCAGGGCCCAAACCACAGCAAAGGCCTCCCTCTCTATAGCTGACCAACGTTTCTCTCTAGGGGTCAGCCTTCTGCTAATAAAAGCTACTGGCTGGTCTTGACCTTCATCATTCAGTTGAGACAGTACAGCTCCCACACCCAGCTCAGAAGCATCTGTTTGGACAATGAACTTTTTGGTGTAGTCTGGACTCTGTAAGATGGGGGCAGTGCACATGGCCTGCTTTAGGTCTTCAAATGCCTTTTGACAGCTAGCTGTCCACTGAACCTTTTTGGCATTTTCTTAGAGGTAAGATCATTCAAGGGGTCACTATAGATCCATATCCCTTGACAAACCTCCTATAGTACCCAGTCAGGCCTAAGAAGGCTCTCACCTGTGTCTGGGTGGTTGGAGCAACCCATTCCATTATGGTTTGGATTTTGCTCTGTAAAGGCTGAACCTGGCCTCCACCTACAAGGTGGCCCAGGTACACAACCTGACTCTGCCCTATCTGGCACTTGGTGGCCTTGATAGTGAGGCCTGCTTTCTGCAGGGCCTCCAAAACATTTCTGAGGTGGACCAGGTGATCCTGCCAGGAGGAACTAAAGACAGCAATATCATCTAGATAAGCTGAGCAATAAGTTTCCATCCCTGCCAGAACTTTATTCACCAACCTCTGAAAAGTGGCAGGTGCATTTTTCAATCCAAAGGGCATCACCACAAAGTGGTAGTGCCCACCAGGGTCGAAAATGCTGTTTTGGCTTTTGCATCATCAGCTAATCTGATTTGCCAGTAGCCAGCTGTTAGGTCAAATGTGCTTAGATACTTGGCTGAGGCCAAAGTATCAATCAGCTCATCTGCCCTTGGTATGGGATAGGCATCAGTCCTAGTGACTGCATTGAGGCCTCTGTAGTCTACACAAAACCTCATTTCTTTCTTACCACCCTGGGTATGAGGCTTGGGTACCAGGACTACTGGGCTAGCCCAAGGGCTATCTGAAGGCTCAATCACGCCTAACTCCAACATTTTCTGGACTTCAGTCCTGATACAGTCCCTGACATGGTCAGGTTGCCTGTAGATTTTATTCTTGACAGGCAGACTGTCCCCAGTGTCCACCTCATGGGTGCACCAGGTAGTCTGACTAGGGGTCAGGCTAAACATATGTCTAAACTGTTGCAGAACTTGTCTGCACTCAGTTTGCTGATGGTCAGTGAGGCTGCTTGCCAAAGCAACACCATCTACTGACCCATCATCAGGGTTCTGAGAGAGCAGGTCAGGGAGAGGGTCACTCTCCTCCTCCTGGTCCTCATCAGTTGCCATGAGCAAGCCCATGTCAGCCCTGTCAACATATGGCTTTAATCTGTTGACATGAAGCACCCTTAGGGGGCTCCTGGGAGTTCCAAGATTCACCAGATAGGTGACTTCTCCCTTCTGTTCAACTATTGTATGGGGGCCACTCCACTTGTCCTGGAGGGCTGCTGGGGCCACAGGCTCCAACACCCACACTTTCTGTCCTGGCTGGTATACAGTCAGCACAGCCTTTGGTCATGCCAAGCTTTTGCAATTCTTGGCTGGCCTCCAGGTTTTTGGTTGCCTTTTTCATGTACTCTGCCATCCGGGAGCGGAGACCAAGTACATAGTCCATCACATCTTGTTTGGGGGCTTGAGAGGTAACTCCCAGCCCTCTTTTACCAAACATAGTGGACCTCTCACAGGATGCCCAAACAGAAGCTCAAATGGGCTGTAGCCAACCCCTTCTGTGGAACCTCTCTGTATGCAAACAAAAGGCAAGGAAGAAGAAGGTCCCATTTCCGCCTAAGCTTCTCTGGGAGTCCCTTAATCATTCCTTTCAAGGTTTTGTTGAAGCGTTCAACTAAACCATTGCATTGTGGGTGATAGGGGTGGTGAACTTATAAGTTACACCACACTCCTTCCACATTGCTTTCAGATATCCTGACATGAAGTTGGTACCTCTGTCAGAAATGACCTCCTTTGGGAAACCCACTCTGGAGAAAACTCCAATGAGGGCTCTTGCCACCACAGGTGCTGTGGTGGTCCTCAGGGAATTGCCTTCTGGGTACCTGGTGGCATGATCCACTACCACCAGGATAAATCTGTGCCCAGATGCAGTCTGAGGGTCAAGGGGACCAACAATGTCAATCCCTACCCTTTCAAAGGGTACCCCCACCACAGGTAGTGGTATCAGGGGGCCTTTGTTGTGCCACCTGCCTTACCACTGGCTTGGCAAGTGACACAGGAGCGACAAAACTCCTTTGTGTCCTCTGACATATGTGGCCAATGAAAATGTGGAACAAGCCTGTCCCAGGTCTTGTTTTGGCCCAAGTGTCCTGCCAAAGGGATATCATGTGCTAAGGTCAAGAGGAACCCCTAAACTTCTGAGGTATTACCAACCTCCTGGTGGCTCCAGGGGCTGGGTCTCTACCCTCAGAATATAGGAGTCCCTCATCCCAATAAACTTTATGGGACCCACTAGCACTCCCAGCAGCCTCAGCAGCAGCCTGCTGTCTGAGGGGTTCAAGAGAGGGGCAGCACTGTTGCTCCTTGCTCAGATCTTCCCTGGAAGGGCCCCCTGCCCCCAAGAACTCAACCTGGTCAGGTTCAAGTCCCTCTGGGGCAGTTCCTTCTTCAGGTTCTGCTTCACCTCCCTCTGGAAGTGAATCCTTGATCTGAGACAGAGGGAAGGCACTGCCTTTACCCTACTGCTCCTCCTCTTGGGAAGCATCTGGTCCATTGTTCCAGGATCCAGAGCTGGTTCAGTGTCATGCATTCTTGCTTGTGACCTGGTCACAGCAAATACCTCTGCAGGGATGCCCAACATCTCAGCATGAGTCCATAACTCTACTTCAGACCAGGCTGAAGTCTCTAGATCATTGCCCAATAGACATTCTACAGGGAGGTCTGCACTGACTACAACCTTCTTGAGGCCAGTTACCCCTCCCCAGGAGAAATTCACAACTGCCAGACTATGGTTGGTCTGGACATTGCTTGCATTGGTCACCTGGTACATTTCACCCAGGATGATCTGTCCAGGGTCCACTAGGTCCTCTGCCACCATGGTGACACTAGCACCTGTGTCCCTAAATGCCAAAGCCTGTTTGCCATTTATCAAAGGCTGCTGTTTGTACTTGCCCAGATTACTGGGGCTTACTAGGAAGGACATATCAATGTTTCCCTCACAAATCAGCATTGCCTGAGTGGTCACTCTGACTAGGTCAGAATCCACTTCAGAACCCAGGGTCAACCCTACTACACCCTTATTCTGTGTACCACCTCCACCAGTAGCTGAGCTAGGGGGCACAGTTGCCTTAGGGGCAGGAGTGGTGGTGGTTTGGTCTTTGGACTTGGTACAATCAGAAGTCCAGTGCCCTTTCTGTTTACAGAATTTGCACCAGGGCTTCTTTTGGCCTTTTCCCTTGTTGGACTGTGACTCCCCACCAGATGCAGATTTTTGGGGCCCTTGTGAAGACTTCTGGTCTTTTGACTTATCCCCACCTTTCTCAGAGCCTTTAGGATCTTGCTTCTTAGTGTCACCCCCTTGGTTCTGGGTTTTCTGCCTCACCCTGGTTCTGACCCATTTGTCTGCCTTCTTTCCCAATTCTTGGGGAGAGGTCAGATCAGAGTCCACCAGGTACTGATGCAACAACTGGTTCTGGCAATTATTTAGGATCTGTTCTCTCATCATCAGATTATACAATCCCTTGAAATCAGTAACCCTACTGCCAACCAGCCAACCCTCTAGAGCCTTGGTTGCACAATCAACAAAGTCAGTCCAGTCCTGAGTCTGTGCCTTCTGGGTATCTCTGAACTTCAACCTGTACTGCTCAGTGGTTAAGCCAAACCCATCTATCAGTGCACTCTTCAGGACCTCATAATCATCAGCATCCTCCTCTCTAACAGTGAGGAGCTTGTCTCTTCCTTTATCTGAAAAGGAGAGCCACAAGATTGCTGCCCACTGCTTTTGGGGGACCTGCTGTACTCTACAGGCCCTCTCCATAGCAGTTATCCACTTGTGGATATCATCCCCACTCTGGTAGGGAGGAACAACCTTGCTCAGGTTCCTATGATCAGGAATATATTCTCTGCCTCTAGGGACACTGTTGCTGCCACCAGGGGGTTCTAACCCCTCTTTTCTAGAAGCTCTCTGGATCTCCAGGGCTTCCTATCCAGTGCCAACTGCTTGGTTCTGAGGGCCACTCTGGCTTCCTCATACTGGAGCAGTTTGCACCTTCTCTCAGAGGAGGTCTCTCTTAAGGAAAAGTATGAGCTCCTCTGCTGGACAAATTCTCTGCCAGAGTGATAAGAGTGGTCAGATTCCCTGGAAGGGGATCTGTGCCTCTCCTCCTCTCTGTCAGTTCTCTTAGGGAGAATTCCTCTGTCCTTTTCAGGCCCCTTGGAGCCTGGCCCTTCAATCACAGAATCTTGGTCATTCTGATTTTCATCATCTGACCCAGATACTATGACTGACCCACCCACTGATTCAAACCCTTTAGCTCCTAGAGCCAATCTAAGGTCATCTGCTGTCAGCAGATCTATCAGGTGTAGTGTTGAGGGACTCTGTCCTAGTCTCAGGTGTCTGTCAACACACATGGCTCTCAAGTCAGAGAAAGCCATGTCCTTATACTGAGGCTGAGTGGATCCACTGGGTCCACCCTTTAAGGACATTCTAGTGTTGTGCAGTGTTGTACTACCTACACTAGTTTGTGGCCTACTGATCCTAGCTTGAGCTGTGGAAAGGGTGTGCTATCCCTTGGCACACAGCTCTAAGTTCAGTAGAACTTATTGATACTAAGCTTGACTTTATATGTACCTTGAGTACCTATAATGGTTTTCAGTTAGTAATTCAAATAGAGATTTTCTGGTAAAACAATGGCAAGCTGGAATCCCACACGCTGCCCACCAATGTGAGAAGTTGGCCTGGTATATGCTGTTCACTAATTAAAGTGGACACCTTGCACCAGGGCAAATCGACTCTTATGGTAGATAGGTTTAAGACAACCTTTTAAAGAAAGCTATCCTAGTGGTAGCTGTGGAGAGCAGCCTTCAGGCTAAGTCTCGGAGGAATGTAAAGCAGCTTGTTTTACCATATAATCTCTTGAATCACCAAATGAAAAGACACCACACAGGTATATATATCAAATATATATGTATTTATTTCTAAATAACTCTCTACTAATCTCTTTATGAGATTAGAAGACAAACATATGCACAAATCAACGTTTCACAATAAGTTAAGCACAAAATATGGCTGGGGCCCTAGGGGCGTACCAGACCATATACTAAGTAAGAGACTTAGGGACAACGACTTGCAGGGAGACAAGGCCTAGGGCCTTCAGAAGTGCTGGGGCCTCACAAAACCACCCAAGGCAGGTAAGTAAAGGACCCACGGGGACGCGTGCAGTGTAGATACACAGGCGCGGATCGCCGTTGACTTCAATGGGGCAAGTCGCGGTTGGAAATAAAGAGTTTTAGGATACTTCGGGAGAACCTACAAGCAAGTCACTTACAGGGTAAGTAGTTCTAGGGCCCACACCCACAGGAGCACCGTAGTGCTGGAGTTACCTCACCCAGGGAAGCCGGGTGCACAGGTGTCCTTTGGTGTCGGGTCGCGGCGTCGTTTTCAATGGCGAACAAAGAAGACTTGCTGCTTGCGGGAGCTGAAGAAGTGTCCGGTGGAATCCAAGCCTGGATTCTGAAGAAGGATGACCTGAAAGCAGAGGGGACAGTGTTCAAAGTCACTTGGCAGTGACCCGGGGCAAGGAAGATGGATGCCCACCGTCGTCGGTTGATTCAGGTCAGTTGCGGGTGCCTTGACTCTTCAGCCACGTGGTCCAAGAGGTGTCGACGACAACCAGGAGCTGGATTCGGTGGGTCCCTCAACGTCTGCAGCTGACTGCGGTGTCGGCAACTCGATTGGAGCCAACAAGCCTTGGCAGCAGCAAGTCTTGGGGAGATGAAGAAAAGTCGATGGCGCAGACCAGCAAGGTCTGAAGGACTCACCCAGCAAGGGTAAGTCAGGGCAGGCCTGGAGCAACCAGGGGAGCCCTTTGGTTTCTTTAAGAAGTCTTCTGGGGACCCACAAGCCGGCGGGCAAGGGATCGCGAAGACACCTCGGGCGGAATCACTCAACAGGGGCCCACGGTCACTCGGGACGGTGTAGGCCTCTGATCTTCGGAGGGATTCCTGCTGGAGGTCGGGACCACACGTGGTTCAAAGCACAAGTTCGTAGACCGTTGTGAAGGGGTTGCACTCGACAATAGTGCACGGTACCCAGGGGTCGCGGTTCCTCATTACTCGTGGGGTCCACTTGCCTCAGCTTCGCTGGGGACTCACGATGGCCTGGGAGAGGTCAGGAAATCCACTTCCTGGGCTGCAGGGACTTCGGACTCCGGCGGGAGCGGCGTAGTTTGCGACCGTCGTTTGTCGTTTTTGGTGCCTGCCAAGCAGGGGAGTCACTCCTTGACTCCAAGGGAGATTCTTCTGTCTTCCAAAGGTAGTGGAACGTCGAAGGGCCAGGATTCTTCTGTAGAGCGTCGTCCAGGGGTTATCTGCTTTGCAATGGCAAGGTTCCCCTCTTATACTAAAAAGAGGGGATGGACTAGCTCTATGACCCCACCTATGGGAGGGTCAAGGGAGGGGTGGCTACACCCACTTCCCTTTGTCCAGTTTCGCGCCAGAGCAGGGGCAGGTAGCCCCTGAGCTGGTTTGAACTGGCATATGCACAGAGGAGCCTTCTGCTCCCCCAGTGCAGGACTTCAAAGCACTCTAAGAGTGCACCCACCCAGCCCCAATACACTAAACCCTGTCTGGAAGGTGGTTACACCTCCCTGTGACAGGATGCCTATTGTTGGGCTTCCTCCACTGCGAGTTTCGGTCATCAGCAGGAGGGCAGCCCAGTGTCTGTGACTGGTGGCATCCATTTTGTGATGCCAGGGCTCTTTAGGATTCTACCGCGTTTCCACAGCAGGTACATGTCTTATCCCTCTAGAAGGGTGGAATGCTACTCCCGCCGCCAAGATTGGCGGGGGGTAGTATTCCAAGATGTTTGACACCAAACACGACATGTTTTGATGCAGCCATTCCAAAGTTAGCATTTACCGCGAGGATATAATGCACTTAAGAGTATATGGTTTAACCGCATCCACAATCAGCACCAGAGAATAGACTCTGAGAGCTGCAGAGGGGCCCTGCTCAGGCAGAGGCACCCCCTCACATAGAAGCCACGCACCCTGCCCTCAGGATTGATAGGGCCTGCCTTAGGGGTGACTGATAGGTTTATATGTGTGTGCAAGAGAGATATAGGAAACCTATATCTCAGTGAGGGGTGCTAGCACCACTTCACCCAGGCTGCAGTAGCAGGCCTGTGGTGTCAGATTTAGACTGCTTCCCAGGGGTGGCATAACACATGCTGCAGCCCCTGGGAGGCCTGTGAAGTACCTATGCCCTTGGCACCTAAGGTACCATATACTAGGGACTCATAAGGCACCACAGTATCCAATCACTAGTGCACCTAGAGTGCACTCCATGTCGTTTAGAGAGAACAGAGAGGCTGGGGCCCTGATTGGCAGGGACCCAGCCAGACTATAGCCAGAAACCAGTGCTAACATCAGAAAAAAGTGGGGGCAACATAAGAGGCAGATCCTACTCTCCTACAATGGGTGACACAAGAGACTGCTGGCACCAGTGATAGGTGGCACTAGGAAGATTAACACTGGTGATGGGTGGCACTGGTGACACTAGTGATGGGTGACACAAGAGACTGCTGGCACCAGTGATAGGTGGCACTAGGAAGATTAACACTGGTGATGGGTGGCACTGGTGACACTAGTGATGGGTGGTGCTAGTGATGGGTGGTGCTCATCATTGGTGGCATCGATGACGGGTGACACTGGGGATGGGTAGCACCAGGGATGGGTAAAGCAGCAGCTGAGTCTTGCCCTGTCTAAGTCAAAGGTTAATGTCTTTTTGAGGCCCAGCGGTTTGGAGCTGTGATTGAGTTATCCCAGATCTGATGGCATTCCCTGAAAGGTTGAAGATAAGGGTTAGTGAGGGAACAACACACCAAGCACCTCTAGATGATGTGTGCTGAGCCAGAGGCCCACGGGTGTTACTGCTTATAATGCAACATATATAACAGCAGCTGCATCACATTATTCGTCAGACAGTAGAGTGTTTTCAGTCAGATGTTGGAAAATCAATGTTAATGTCAGAATATTCTTCCAGGTCGCAATGCATCGAGCGCAAGGTAAGTGTTTTTCTTTTTTTAATGTTATTTTCCCTCGTCGTCTGTCGACTGCCCCACACCCCAACCCCCGCCCCACCGCGCTTGCCTATCCCGGCCGCTCCTGCTCACCGGGTGATCGTGTGAAGGGAGCCGAAATCGTGTGGCACACGGTGGCACCGTGTGTGTGGCAGGTCTGTCCATGTCTGTGGGCGAGTCTATGTGCATGGACCTGCGGACCCCAGCATGGTCTGAGCTGTGCTGTTGGTGAATACGCCTGTGTTTTTCGTTGAGCTAAACCGCCTGAAATAAATATAGGGGCATATTAGCAAGACCGGCGATAAAATTATCGTCGTATTAGCGGCAGAAACTGCCGCTAAAACGGCGATAATGGGCTTGATAATATGCGTTATAGAATTCCAATAGAAGCCCAGGTTAGATGTGCAGGACATCTGACCTGGGCTTCTATTGGAATTCTATAACGCATATTAGCAACCCCATTATCGCCGTTTTAGCGGCAGTTTCCTGCCGCTAAAACGACGATAATTTTATTGCCGGTCTTGCTAATATGCCCCTATATTTTTATCGGAATTTCATAGGTCTTGAGAGACTCTGGGCCATAATAACCGAGTTGAAGAACTATGGGGCATATTAGCAAGGCGATTATCGCCACTTTAGCGGGACTTTTTCCCGCTAAAGCGGCGATAATATTATCGCCTTATCAACAAGCTGTCGCTAACTGCTGTTAGCGACAGCTTGTAGGCGATAGCGACCGGGTTGGGTGCCGCTTTGCATGCCAGCGATATTTATCGCTAATGGCATGCAAAGTAGGCGTTCCCCACCTAACAGCGACTGGAAACAGTCGCTGAGGTCGCTAACGCCTATCAGCGAGGCAGGGGCGGTGATTAGCGAACCAGCGCTAAACACGTTTAGCGCTGGTTTGCTAACACCTGGTCCCACCCTGACTCAGCCATGTAATCCAATGAGAGGTGGATTACATGGCTAAGTCCCACTCGCACTATCAGCAAGCAGAACTGGGGAACAGTGTGAATATCGCCTGTTTTCAGGCGATATTCACACTGTTCTCCAAGGTTTCTATCGCTTTGGAGATTAGCATTGCTGATTGCACGCTAACTCCGCGATAGAAACCGGCGATGCCTGGCGATAATTATCCAAGCGCTAATTGCGCTTTGCGATAATTATCGCCAGGCATTGCTAATATGCCCCTATGGGTCCTATTTAGTTCTTGGCAGGCCGAACAGTCATCATTGCTCTAGCGAGGATTTTACGTCCGCCAGGCCGAGACTACTCTCAGCCAAATTTATGAATGCCCAATGCAGGCGGTCATTTATAAAGTCCTTTTACAGGAGCCGCCGTCACGGAAGTTCCAGTCAATGCATTTTACTGTTTGATACAGGGCTGTGTCAGAAGAACGCAGCACGGTAACTAGCAGAAGTATTTTTTTCTTTTCAAAAAGAAAAGTCAAAATGGGATTTTCTTTTTGTCAAAAAAAAGTAATGCTCCTCTCCCATGGGAGGCTTCTCACATGGTGGGGGAGCATTAAAATGTTTTGCTGTTCCTTACAACCAGGTTTTAACTGGAGGTAAGAAACAGTAAAAACTGACTACATGTCCACCCATCCAAAGTGGGTGGGTGGGTGGGCATGTAATCTTCTCTCCGACGGCCCTTGCTCCCCAGGGCTGTCAGAGGGAGTTAATCACAGCAGAAACAGAATAGTCTCTCCCATGATTAAGTGGAAGGTCCGCGTGCATCGCATGTGTCAGGTGGACCGCGTTCTTGGTGATGAGGATGCCATGTCATCCTCGATGGACCATCGTTACCGCCAAGAGTTACATCGGGCCCAGAATCGCTCACGTGCCGCCTCTCACTTTAGGGTGCAATAATTCTAATTCTAGGACTGGCTCGAGGAGCTGTCTGACTTCACCTGCTCCTCACCCCCCCAGCTGATCTGGAGGGTGCCCGTGATAGCTACCCCCTGTTGCTTACAATACTCCTCTATATATCTATGCAGTGCTGTTATTATTATTACTAAGGGGCAGAATCATCTTTCAGTCCGGCAGAAAGTGGCCTCTTCCCCCTCAATGAATACGGAGAGCAATGTGAGGGGAATGGCTCCGCTTATTACCTGGGTGAAGACCTTACTGAGGCCGTAGACAATACGGGCCAGAAATCAATGAAAAACCCTCACTGCAGCCTTTAAACTTTTCAATAGTCAGTTGATGAAATATGAGCCCCCAAAGTTGGTGATGAAACCAATGGTTCCTCAACCTTCTAAGGAGCCTAGGGGTAGGGGGGGCAAAGGCGAAATACAAGAATGAGTGAGGGGCACACTCTGATATCCTGGACAAACTGAAAGCTGATCTCCGGGTAGACCATAGATACAGCCCCTTGGAGCTGAGAAGTGGAGGCACTGAGTCCATGAATAATTTATGAAGCGCAGGTGACTCCGATGCTGGTCAGACAATTCTAATCAATTGGGCTCCCAGAAATCCTTGCAACTTATGGCCGAAGTTGGAAATTGTAAGGAATGGCTCACTCGGATAGCTGTGAGCATCTCATGCAGCCTCTTAACAATAAAGCTGTCTTGTTGGCATACATTCCGTAAGACATTGTGTACCCAAGGTTGGCGGAATGGACTCTGTCCCTCAGGGTTGCAACATACGTCCAATCCTGCCTTAGAAAGGCTTCCGACAAACATGTGCCCAAAAAGGTTTGGGCTGAGTGCCAGTGCCCAAGATTATCCTTACAATGGAAGGCCGCGGACACTCCAGACCTGGATCCAAGCATGCTTGCCCTCTAGAAGAAATTTACAACGGACCCCAAAAAGGCAACGACAGGTCGTGGAGGGTCTGTCAAGTCAAGCCATATGATTGGCCAGTAGTTCTAACCACAAATCCAAGCCAGATGGGATGGATGCCACCCTGGGCCTTCAAACCATTTCTGGAGGAAGAGGTTCACTCTTCGAATTGAGAAGAGATGAAGGTTTACTATGACCCTCTCCACTTCTCTGTCTCTTCTCAATCATGTAGTGATGGTGAGGACAGACAGCTGGGCAGAAGAAAATTTATTTTCCATCAGCAACTTATTGTAAGAAAGAAAATATCCCAGCAGACAGGTTGAGCAGGGCGTTTCCCCCTTCCCATTCATTCTGGTTAGTGCACCAATTTTAGACAATATATTCCAAAGGTTTGGAATTCCCCAACTGGATCTTTTACCAATTTCAGAGAACACTTCTGCCAGGGTTCCTACAGGCTCCAGGAAGAGGAATGTTGGGGGTAGATGCACTGACATGTCCATGACCTTCCCTACTTTTTTAAAATAGCCAAATTGCTAAAAAGGGAGGAGATGGAACCGATTCTGGTAGCCCCCCTTTTAGCAGAGGCGGGGATGGTTCCCCCTCTTGAGGGTGAGGGAAAAAATGCTTGATTGGCTGCTTACGATGACCAGTTTCCTCTTCGTTCTCCCCTCCTACCTATGAACATATCCAAGTGAATGAGGCCCACGGAGTGGCTATTGAATGGAGGGTTTACAAATGTTGGACCTTTCTTCCCCTTTTGCCAGTCGAGTGCAGAAGTCGAGACGTCTGATCACCTGAAATTTTATCATCAATATTAATCATTTTTTAAAACTAAGGAAAAATCTTTCAATCCTTCTAATTGTGAATGTAAATGAATCCTTCAATTTCTTCAAGATGGTTTTGATAAGGGGTTAGCAATCGCTACTTTACGCGTTCAGTGGGCACCAGTAAGAACAGTGAGAGCCCCTTGGGGTATCCGTGACCTGGATTCTTTGGGTAGTAGGCGTTTGAGAGGTTTTTCTGTAATGAGGTCAACAGCTCCTTCTTGGGATCTTCCCGTGGACCTTAAAGCACTGCAATCTCATTCGTTTGAACCCTGATCTGAGGTCGATTTGAGACATTATCATCAAAAGTGTTCTTTTTAGGGACTATAACATCAGAAAGTAGACTGGGTGAGTTGGGTTCTTTGTCAATTAGCGCCCTGTTTTAGAGGATAGACTAGTTCTCAGGCTAGGACCAGTCTTCCGTCCAAAAATTATGTCTTCTTTTCTTCAAGAACAAGAAATAGTTTTGTCTTCTTTTGTTCTAGCACCTACCCCTCCTGAGGAGGCTTTGCAAACACTGAATGTGTTAAGGGCAGTCAAGATCTAGTTGTTGAGGTCACAACACCAGAGACAATGTGAAAATGTGTTCATTCACTATGGTATGTTTCAGCGTGGACAGAACTCTTCAACCCAAAGGTTAAGTCGGTGGATTAGTTCTCTCACTTCTATGGCTTATGCTTCACAGGGCACAGCTCTAATAGGCACCGTACAAGGCAGGTGCACCCCAAGGATGGTTGCTTCCTGGGCCAAGGCTTGTGGAAATTTAATTCTGGATATATATCAAGAAGCCACAAGGGCTACATCATCTACTTTTGTCTAACATTACCGGTTGGATGTGGGAAACTTTGAGTCCCTGCGGTTTGGTGCCAGAGTATTAGCAGCTGCTATGTCCTGAGCAATTATTTACTCTTACTTATTTGCTTTAAATATTTTGTATTTGCATCAATTGGGAGCTCTGTCATTTGTTTTAGGAATATGGTTGTGAAATATTGCTCTGGTATTGCCTCAGACAGTAAGTAGCAGCATGAGAAATGGGTTGCGAACTACTAGGCCAACACAGTTCTTCAAAGAAAGGAGGAGCAATGAAACTTCACAACTTCTTGCGATCTTATCTACAGAAATCATCCGATCACTTTTGGCTTGACACTCCCTCAACAATGCAGGACATAACCTAGAGGCAGGCACACACCTGCATGATTTCAAAAGGAGACAGACCAGAAACAGCGTTGGGACACACAACATGTCCTCCACAGCACAGCACAACTCCACCTTGTTCTGCAAAGCCCACTGTATGCATTCCACCAGGGTGCGGTTCATTTTTTCTATGAGTCCGTTGGCCTGGGGGTGATACAGAGCAATGCGTTTGTGTGTTATGGCATTGCTGTCCAGAAAATCCTTCATTTCCCTCGACACAAACTGGACTCCGTTGTCGGAGACAATCTCTTTTGGACACCGTTCTCTTAAAAACAGATTTTTGAGAAATTTGACAACAGCGGAAGTGTTGGGTTCTTCCACAAACTTCACCTCCCACCATTTGCTATTGTAGTCTACAACTACAATGGCAAATTTGAATTTGCGTGGCAATGTACTGAAAGGGCCGATGAAGTCAATAGCTAGTTTTGACCACACACACTCAGGCAGACTGACAGGTCGGTGAGGGACGGCTTCAGTTTTTAGACCTTTATCGCTGGTGGCACACATGACTCAGGCATGAACACTGGCTATGATAGCAGCATCCATGCCAGGCCACCAGTAACTGTCTCTAATCTTCCTCTTGGTGATGGTCTGACCAAAATGGCCCTCGTGACCACACAGAATGATACGATCTCTCAGACCAACTAGGGGCACAAACATGTCACCACGTACCAGAATCCCTTTTTTCTCGGTGGAAAGTTCATCAGCAACCTTGAAGTAAGCCTGCAAACCATAGGGCAAAGCTTTCTCCTTGGGCCAACCCCCCATTACAAATTTCCTGACACATTCGAGTTCCTCATCATTCACAGATTCATCAACCCACTGCTGTTCTGTGAAAGAGGTATCATGACAAACATCAATACTAGCAAATTAAACACTTTTCGTCATCTTCATCCACATTCACAGGATAATCAGAGATGCTAAGAGGAGAGTGAGATAGATAGTCCGCCCTTGTGTTCTTCCCACCTGGGATGTATTCTACACTGAAGTTATACTGCAAAAGTTTTGAACTTAATCTGGCCAACTTGGGTGTATGATCTTTAATGACAGTACCACCAAGAATGCTGACTAAAGGTTTGTGGTCAGTCCTGAGAGTAAACTTTCTCCCCCAAATGAAACAGTTGAAGATTTCTACCGTCCAACAACAACCCAAAAGCTCCTTTTCAATGACAGAAAAAACATTCTCGTTTACTCTCAAGGATCTGGATGCAAAACCAACAGTCAATTTGGATGAACCCTTCAGCTGAGCAATGGTGGCACCTAAGCCATCATTGCTGGCATCTACAGTGATAATACACTCTTTGGAAGGGTCAAATGGTGCAAGGACACCTGCCGTCACAATGTCGTTCTTCAATGCCTGAAACTCATCCTGGCACGAATCCCCCCACTCAAATGTTTTTGTTTCTTTAACAGTTCTCTTAAATGGACAGTTTTTGCTGAAAAGTTTTTAATGAACTTCGAGTAGAATTCACAGAGTCCTTGGAACAACGCCACATGTTCCTTACTCTTGGGAGTAGCTACCTTAGTGATTGCTTCGACTAACCCAGGCCTGGACTCAATGCCCTTCTCAGAGATTATGTGTCCAAAATACTCAATGTTTTTCTTGGCGAAGAAGCATTTTTAACGTTGGCAACAACCCCGAACTTTTGCAGACTCTCCAACACAGCATGCATGCGTCTATCGTGACTGGCAATATCTTCACCAGTGACAAGTATATCATCCTGGAATGTTACAATCCCATCAATCCCTTTTAAAACATTCTCAAGCACACGCTGGAAGACAGATGCCGCTGACGCCAAACCGAAAGGCATCTTCCTGAATTGAAATGTGCCAACTGGTGACACAAAAGCTGTGAGGTGACGTGAAGATTCATCAAGCGCAACCTGATGGTAGGCGGAAGCCAGATCAATCTTTGAAAAAAACGTTGCCCCTGCAAAAGTGCTGATGATGTCATCAATGCGGGGTAGGGGGTGTGAATCTACCCAAATGACTTTATTGAGGTTCCCAAGGTCTATGCAGACCCTCATTTGGCCATTCTTTTTCCTGGCAATGACCAAGGGGGATAACCACAAAGATGACTCAATCGGTTCAATCACACCATCCACACATATTTTTTTAAGTATGTCAGCTAACTCATCACAAACACTAAATGGTACATTTCTTAGCTTATGCATGACTGGGGTGACATCACTTTGGACCTTGATCCTGTGCTTGAATCCTTCGATTTTACCTAACTTGTCACTGAAAACTGATCCAAACAAACCAGTCCACTTGGTGCTGGGATCAGTTGCATCAAAAACACTATCAGTGGGTTCCCCATCGCTGACCAAAGAAACCTGAACCTTTCTCCTCGGCCTAAGTGTCATCCCGAATAGACCCTGATGGTACCAATCAAGAATGTTAAAGCCTTTCTTGGCAACATACACTTTGCCAAAAATTGTGCGGGTTTTAAACCTCAAGTAACATTCAAAATACCCAAACAGTTCAATCTTTCTGCCCTCATAAGGTACAGGATTCCTGCCCAGAGGGAGTTATTCCCGGTTACCCCAAACCTCCTGGAACAACTCGTCGGTCACCATTGTCATCCTTGCACCAGATTCAATGAGCAGTCTCAACACCTTGCCATCAACCATGATGTCTTCATAAGGATCAATGCAGTTTGACTCGCCACCCTGAACCACTATCACAAAATCTCTCCCCATGGTCTGTTCTTCCTCGGAGCTGTCACACAGTTCACCATCCGGTATAGCGTTGACCTTATCCTTGGATGACTGACAAACCTTGGCAAAATGGCCCATTTTGCCACAGATGGATCTTACATTTAACATTCTTAGCTGGGCATGGTCGACCATTCGGACCATGATTAGAATATCCACACCAGAAACAAATGTTTTTCTGGTTGAAGAACCCCCCTTTGGATTCTTTCCTCTTAGTGGTCTTCTTATTTTGCTTAGTACTGCTATTATCATTTACAACAGACACACCACTAGTCTCCCTCCGCGTTAGTTCCTTGCAAAAACGTGCTTGAAACTTCGATACTTTCCACCACGTCAATGGTTTCTGTCAAACTGGGATTTCTCATTGTGAGTAGTTTCTCTTGAACTTTTTTATCCCAGCAACGTACCAGTATCAGTTCGTGGATGAGTTGAGACGTTGTTATATGGCCGTTAGGGTCATTGTCGACATTGCTAAGTTAGCATGAGCTCTGCTGCCATGATGCTGCTTTTGCGCACGTTACTACATTACTTTATTTTGCAAGACTCTGTTTGTGCCTTCCACATGAGAACTGTCTGCTTTCTGCGTTCTCTGCCTGTTCCTGGAGTTTAGTCTGAACACGATGTGCAAGGTCAATAAACAATGCCCCTTGTTATTCTGTTCTGGTCAGTCCCTAGCACCTAGACAAAACATGCTAACACAGCTGCACTGCTGGAGGCTCGTGCTTTGATATTACGGGGATGCATGTTGTTCTAAAGACACACTTGGAGAGGGACCTTTCCAGGGAGAAGAGCTATGCTGTTCCTATGATGTAAAACTTCCATCTAGGCACTAAGGTATGGGGTCTGCTGACAAAGCCCAGAGATCTTCCTTTATATAACAAACTTCACCTTACCAAGGTTAGGGTGGTTAGGCCTTATAGTCCTTTTTCCACTGTCTGTATACAATGACATCCCCCTTTATAATCTATGGAATTGTAACAATGCTAACGGTTTTAGGTTTATGCATTTTGCTGCTGGTTGTGGCTCGTATACTGCATTATAGAGCACGATAGTTAAAATAAACATTTTGAACTATAACAGTGACTCTGACAATTCTTATTGTGGACAAGTATGAGTGAGCGAAAGGGTACGTCTTGCTACCGCGATTCCTGAGAGAGTCGAGAGTGTTGTGTTCTGGGTAGTCTAATCATTTGTAGCTTCGTGATTATGTAGGAGAATGAATGAGACACTATAGCTAGTCGGTTTTAGGATTTTGGGTACTAAGGTGGTAGGAAGGTTCAGCCCCTATACACCGAGGTCCTGTTTTCCTGCGCATAGTTCTGTGTATGTGCAGAATCCCCGCAACAACGTAAATTTCTCGAATTCACATTCTGCCGCTAACATACGCAAAACTGCTACATATGTGTCAATGGACTCATCCTGAAACTGCTCCCTAGTGAAGAATTTGTGTCTGTTAACAATCAAACTAGGTTGCACCTCGAATTGTTTCTCTAGTTTTTTACAGCCAACTCATACTTATCACCATCTTGTTGTATTTGGAAAGGTGGCAAATGCTCATAGATAGACTGACCTTTAAACCCCAGATTATGTTCCAATAAGAACCTTTTACGTTCTGGGCGATACCTATTGCCCCCAATGCCTCCCAGGTACTTGGTGAAAGCTCTCTACCAATTCCTCCAAAGGACGGGTGGGTCACCAGGTGATTGCAGAAAAGGGGGAGGGCATTGACGTTCTGCAAAGTGCCTATGAGAGATAGAACTGGCACAAAAGGGGATAATGAGTTTGGACTTGAGCAGAGTTACATAAAAAACAATAAAATAAACGCAGAATACTAGTCAGCACAATTCATACACACTTTGTGAGTGAATCACAGATGATGCGTAAATTTGTAGATACCTTGAAGAAAAGACTGGACTGCGTGTGCACATCACGGATGCGCAATTCTCAGCTCCCAACGTTGACTGGATACGTGTGCGTATCGCAGATGCCCTTCGTGCACCAAGTGTAACGCAGCAAACGTGTGCGCACCACAGACACTTCTTGTCCTGTTGACGTATGCCGACAACACTCACGTTTTTACGCACCACAGTGTTTGCGTATCACAGAAGCTTGGACAAAATGAACAGCTGTGCTCGAAACCAAACCAGTATGACTGCTGACGTGGAAAACGTGAAGATGCTGTAGACCTCGATCCAAAACGGCTGCTCACATTGGAAAAAGGAGAACGTGATAGCGCCAAGTTCACTGGTGTCGAACCCGATTCAATATGGCCGCTGACGTAGGTAGAGGGTGAGCGTGATGATGCTTGACCTCCCTGGCGCTGGAGTTCTCCGTGCACCTGCGCTCCTCTCCCTTCGTGACGACAACCAACAAAGGAGAAGGGTGGGGAGGACACGCTGGAATGTTGCGTGAGAGGCCAGGTGCACGAGCAGTTCGACTGAGAGGGTGAGTGTTCGACCAAGAAAGAGATACGTGGACAAGGGAACACGTGCTTGCTGAAACAGTTGGGGAGGGCTACAAACACGCGCAGATCATCGTAGGGTATGGCGCGTGGAACGGATGAACGCAATGTCGTGCCTCCCAATTTCTGTTTAAAAACGTTCCACTTGCCATCGAATAAACACCCCTCAACCCTCAGTTTGAAAATCGCTGGGAAGTTTCATCCAAAGTCACAAAAAAGGGGGGGGCACAACAAGTCACACAGGCAAACACTGGCCTGTAAGTTTAGTTTTCTTTCTCCGTGACGTTTCCAACTGGATCGTATTGCGCCAGGAATACCGGCTGCGCTGCCTCTGAAGTGCGTGGGTTCCTCACTGTGGTCAATTTGTTGCCAAATTGAGGTGACAGGTCACAATGAAGAGACAGGAGACGTGCCGTGCTTAAGTCTTGAGTTTATTGGCCACAGCGTACGCAGTCCAGGTCTGAAGTCAACGGTCACAAGTGCATGTAGTCTATAGACCAGTGATGACTCTGCATACCCAAAGCACTTGAAATGCAAAACAGATACCTGAGTAACTGTTAAAAAGCTAACTTTTAACAGAAGCCAGCTATACATGCATCACTACCTAACACTTCTAACTGCTTGTAGTTGTAACCCTGAATTAAAGAGATGGTACATGAGCTTCCACCAATACGTTTCGGCCGTAGCCTTGATCAGGGTCAAGGCTATGCCTGAAACGCGTTGGTGGGGACATACTTTAGCAATAAACCGCATTTACAGAATCCAGGAGGGTTCGAGGTGTCCTTGATCTGAGGAGGCTGTGGCTATTTTAAATCACGGCCTCCATTATTTTTATGGGAGTGTGTTGCAGTATTTGTGAGTAGCCTAGCCTAATGTGGTGCTAGACTTACTCCAAGGCTGTGCTGGAGTACATTTACAACTGTTTTGTAACCTTTTCGGCTGTAGTAACCTAAGAATACTAGTTTATGAATACCAGTCGTCTTAGTCTTTTGTGGCTGGGAGTCTGTATTGGCATGTCCCTCCCTAAACCCACCTGACTCATAAATAACCCCCTATTTTGTAGTAAGTATATCCATTTTCTAGCCGCACCCCCTGTTGTTCTCTCTCACATCTACTACTAAGACCCTCATTACGAGTGGCTTCTTAATTCTGATGGTGCCGGCAACTGCTTGGAATTATGAGATCTGCAGACACACCGCAGATCTTGTAACTTTAACCCAGAGATGTTGGCAGCTAAAAGCAGACAAAATCTGAGGGTGAACCTCTAGCCCGAAATGAAGAATTGCCATGGAACTGGACCTGAGATTACTGATTCCACCGGTAATTTCTTATTTCCAAGAGGACTTTCAGGGTCCAACTCCTAATGGGCCGGATTTTGCCTAAAAAGGGAGAGTTAATAATATTGGTATTTCAGGGAGACATCAGAAGAAATGACGGGCAGCTTCCCCGTCCAGATCCCTTTTGACCCTGAAACATCAAAGGTTCTCCCCAGAAACTGACCCAGAACTGTGGTAACTTAGAGGTGAAAGAATATTTCAACCAAGATGTTTGAGTCCAGGGACTCCTACATCCACATCAACTGGGAACCAACATGAGAGCTTAGAGAGGCTGAAAGAGAGTGAAACACACACTGGTACCCTACTGAAAAATAAATCAGTCTCCCCTTCCTCAGTTCTTGGTGGACTCTACTAGACTTGAAAGCACTCTGCAGCAGAAGCCAAAACTTCTAAGCACCCAACCTGAGACCACCGCCGGTGCATGCTGCTGCTAGCTATCCTCCTGCATCCCTTACAGCTCCCAAAGGAGCACTGGTCCAACCAATGAAGATTCTGTGGAACTGGTGTGTGCGAATGCCCACTCTCACCTCCCGCTAGCCTTCACCGCCACTGGGCACACAGTAAGGCCTGCTCATCCTGCTGCCGTAAAACAGCTGGGATCATGCTTGTTGCTAGAGCTGCTGGTGAAGTGCAGTCCTGTGCTTAGAGCCATCCTGGCTGTACTGCACCACCATCTAGGTAGACCCAGACAAGGGGCCAGTCCTGGTAGATGGACTTTATGGACGGTGCCTTGAGACCCCCACGGGTGAGTAGTCGCACTTTACAAACTCCTGACTGATTGATTGATATTTTAGTGCTTTGTGAGGGTATGTTTTAATCTTTAATGTAAAGGGTTGAGTGCAATGTAAGTTGTGGATTTCAGTGGCCTAATACATTTTTAATTTCACTAGTTAAGAAGTCTAGTCCTGAGGTGTACACTCTTTGATCTGTGCATGCAGAGTGTGTACACCCTCACTGTGTATGTGAAATAAAATGGAGAAGGCAGATGGAAGTTGGGCAGGTAAAGAGGAGTGTGTGCGAGCGGGAAAGACAGGACACAGAGGCATAGCATGCACTATAGATTCGCAGAGTTAAACAGAGGCAACAGAAGTACTGCTAAGAGAGGTCTGAGAGAGATGAAGTCCTAGGACAAGGATCTGAAAAATTAGATAAGGAGAAAAAGAATCTGTCTGACAGAGTAGCAAACATGTGTGTGGGTGAGTGAGTGAGTGAGTGAGTGAGTGAGTGAGTGAGTGAGTGAGTGAGTGAGTGAGTGAGTGAGGGATCCGGCCAGAGACTAGAAGTCAGTGAACAAAAGATGGATACACAAGTATACACAGGAAGCAGCAGAAACATTACACTGCAAAACAGGTGCCCTCAAACTACTCCGTTTATCACAAACAGAGAAAATAAAAGACAATTATAATTAGACACCCTCATGCAATTGTACTATAATAACAATCACAGGAGTGATTACATCTTATCACAAATACACATGCAGGTACACACACACTCTCTTAGCATATGTCTCACAAACTTGGAAAAATACAGTAACAGGTCAAGACCTCTCTCTTATTTACAGACAAACACACACACCCAACACACACACACTCAACACACACACACACACACAACACACACATGCACACTCAACACACACACTCAACACACACTCAACACACACACTCAACACACACTCAACACACACACTCAACACAAACACACACTTAACACACACAACACACACCCAACACACACACGCACACTCAACACACACACACTCAACACAAACACACAACACACACGCAACACACACACGCACACTCAGCACACACACACTCAACACATACACTCAACACACACACTAAACACACACACTCAACACTCAACACACACACTCAACACACACACACACTCAACACACACACTCAACACAAACACACAACACACACCCAACACGCACACTCAACACACACACACTCAACACACACACTCAACACATACAGTCAACACACACACTCAACACACACTCAACACACACACACTCAACACACACACGCACACTCAACACACACTGAACACACACTCAACACACACACTCAACACACACACTCAACACACACACTCAACACACACACACTCAACACACACACTCAACACACACACACTCAACGCACACTCAACACACACTCAACACACACCCAACACACACACGCACACTCAACACACACACACTCAACACATACACTCAACACACACACTCAACACACACTCAACACACACTCAACACACACACTCAACACACACACACACTCAACACACACACACACACACTCAACACACACACACTCAACACACACACACACACTCAACACACACACACTCAACACACACACACAATGTGGTCTTGTCATAACCCGTTACTGGGAGGCTGTGGTGGCTGAGCTGTGGGATATACTGGTCTTAACACTGGAACTCTCTCTGTTACTGATCTTTCCAGGGTGGATGAGGGTGTGGAAGGCCCTGGCGGGACAGGGCTTTTGCCGGGTACTGTTTTTTGGGGTGGCCAAGAGCGACATTGCTTCGCACTGGAAAGCCTCCAGGGGTCCATCGCTAGCACTATGGTGGCGCGGAGTGGACTGGTGCGTGCAACAAGAAAAGCCTGTGTACGAGGCCAGGGATGTCCTGCTAAACATGCAAAGATATGGGGTACATGCCTTGGGGCTTCGGGTGTGGACACCGGGTCAGAATAAGATTGTAACATTCACTAAGCCTTTACCGTTTGTTTATACTAGGTTGTACAATATAATGGCTGTGATGCTTAATGTAAATGACACGAAATGGAGAGTTTTAGGGACTGATTATGTGACTTGCTGTTGCTTTCAGAAAACAATAAAAAAAAAAAAAAAACATTTCAGACCCCTTTGTAGTCATAGATTACATTTGACATCGCAAAATAAAATCACAAAAAGGGAAAACATCACATTGAAATCTCATCCAGACCATAAACAGACAATGCCGTCATAAGATGACTACGTGTATCCGTATAGAAGAAATCAATACATCCTAAAATAAGATGTGTATAAAAAGAGTTCTAAAACATATAGTTGCACTGCTACATCTAAACCCATTTCGGCATGTGGGACTAGGTAAAGACACTACTCGACCCAAATCACAATTCACTTCCCAACCAATCCGCGCCGCCTGACTACAGCTGCAATAAATGTATATAGTGTGTAACAGAGCCCATGGGTTGGCAGCACCTGGAGATATCCCCGCGCCGCCCTGCACTCTCTGAGGTTAAGATTCCTCAATAAAGGTCTTGGGACATTTTTCCTCAAGTCCTGATATATTTCACAGAAGAACAAATGCAGCTGGGAATGAGGGCTACTGAACTACACGGGCAAGGCATCAACTCCGCACTATGGTAGCCATCGGGGGATACGATACCAGCAGGGCCGTTTCTAGGTGTTTTGCCGCCCTAGGCGAGAACTGAAAAATGCCGCCCCCTCCCTTTTACTACCATCACTCTCTCCCTCTGTCATCCAGGCCAGACTTCTCAACCATAGCTGCTTCAGAGACTTTAGAAGCCAGGTCCGTCCTCTCAGACCATGGTCCCAACATCCAGGTGAGGAAGAAATAGTGCGATTCCACCTTCGGGACTGCATAGGGCTCCCTTCACCTACTGGGCCTGGAAACAAGCCTAATTCCTCTTTTTAGTGTTCCCCCTTCTGATATCTGATTTACTGCGTCTTTCTCCTATCTTTGAATGTTCCTGCTTTTCCATCTCTCCACTTCTGTCTTTTGCGACTCTCCTCCTCTCTACTCCCTTTCACTCCTGTCACCTCCTTTCCTTGTTTCGTACTCCTTACTCACTCGTTCGCTAAAGCTTATCGCTTCTCAATTTCTCAGAGCCTCATATCTCCACTTTTCACCTCTCTCTCTCCTTTCTCTTCTCTCTACTCATTTAATTGCTCTCAGCTTCTTTTCACGGTTCCTCATCTCTCCCTGTATCATTGTTTCATCCCCATCTTTCTTCCTTTTACTGCTGACTTTCTCTCTTAGCTTGTTCCCCAGTTCTCTTCCATCCAACCTCTCCCTGGCCTCCTCCCTCTTTCATTCACTTCCAGTCACTTCTGATCCTCCTCTCTCGCCTCTTTACACACTCTCCAACCGCCCCATTCCTTCCCAGATACGATCCCAGATTCCCATGCCATCTTTGTAACAACATTACACAACAAACACGAGGGGGAACAGCAAAAGTGAGAAGTCGGCTGAATGATACAGAGTGACCTTTAAGATCAGAGTGAGGTGAGGTGTCCAGATACATATTCTCGGCTTCGGCTCCATCTTAAAGCGCGAGAGCTGTGAGTGACGTGTGTGTGTGTTCCTGCTGTCTCGAGGAGGGGGCTGTGCTGTGCATACAGACGGATGTCTTTGCTTTATATACTCTGACACCACCGGGCGCTCAACTTACTGCTTAGTTACTGCTAGTGCACTGCTTACTTACTTTACTTAGCAATAGCATAACTAACTGACCACCAGGCCTTTATTTTGCCTGCATCTACGAAGTCGAATCGATCTACCTGCCTGGCTGCCGCAGCCCACCCGGATCCCGCCGCACCCCGGCCTCCCCCGGTACCTGATAGGCCCGCAGCAGGCCGCAGCAGGAAATCAGAAGTTGAAGTTGGGATTTGGGAACTCTCTCTCTCTGCCTCGCACAGCCCCAGCAGTCACGTCACATCGGCGCTCCTGACCATAGCCAACCACCACTCTTTTCTTCTTCTCGGCTTCTCTTTTTCTGGATATTAGACCCAGTAATTCGCACTTTACCAGAGCTTCAGTTGCTGGTTAATTCTCTAAGAGTTGTCTCACAGATCTGACCTTACACTCGCCCGCAAACCTTCTTTCCCGCGTAGCAGCCATTTGATATTTCAGACTTTTGTTAAGTTAAGACATCATTTGACTGAGTACTGCTTCGGGCGGCACCAAACCGAAAGCCACAGCAGGGCTGGCGCTGTTCTTGTGAGGTCCCCCGAGCATTGGAGTCCTCGTTCCTTGGGGCTTGTTAAGGTCGGGACACTTCTCAGTGGTGGAAGTAATCTACGCCCGAAGAAACGTTCACTGCCCTGCAGCTGCAAGGAATCACTGTACCCCCACACTCCTGCACCATAGCAAGCACCCGACGTTCATCTAGCCCCCTGCTGCTGCAAGGAATCACTGTACCCCACTGTACCCCCACACTCCTGCACCATAGCAAGCACCCGATGTTTATCTAGCCCCCTGCTGCTGCAAGGAATCACTGTACCCCACTGTACCCCCACACTCCTGCACCACAGCAAGCACCCGATGTTCATCTAGCCCCCTGCTGCTGCAAGGAATCACTGTACCCCACTGTACCCCCACACTCCTGCACCATAGCAAGCACCCGAAGTTCATCTAGCCCCTGCTGCTGCAAGGAATCACTGTACCCCACTGTACCCCCACACTCCAGCACCATAGCAAGCACCCGATGTTCATCTAGCCCCCTGCTGCTGCAAGGAATCACTATACCCCACTGTACCCCCACACTCCTGCACCATAGCAAGCACCCGATGTTCATCTAGCCCCCTGCTGCTGCAAGGAATCACTGTACCCCACTGTACCCCCACACTCCTGCACCATAGCAAGCACCCAACGTTCATCTAGCCCCTGCTGCTGCAAGGAATCACTGTACCCCACTGTACCCCCACACTCCTGCACCATAGCAAGCACCCGATGTTCATCTAGCCCCCTGCTGCTGCAAGGAATCACTGTACCCCACTGTACCCCCACACTCCTGCACCATAGCAAGCACCCGAAGTTTATCTAGCCCCCTGCTGCTGCAAGGAATCACTGTACACCACTGTACCCCCACACTCCTGCACCCTAGCAAGCACCCGATGTTCATCTAGCCCCCTGCTGCTGCAAGGAATCACTGTACCCCATTGTACCCCCACACTCCTGCACCATAGCAAGCACCCGACGTTCATTTAGCCCCCTGCTGCTGCAAGGAATCACTGTACCCCACTGTACTCCCACACTCCTGCACCATAGCAAGCACCCGATGTTCATCTAGCCCCCTGCTGCTGCAAGGAATCACTGTACCCCACTGTACCCCCACACTCCTGCACCATAGCAAGCACCCGATGTTTATCTAGCCCCCTGCTGCTGCAAGGAATCACTGTACCCCACTGTACCCCCACACTCCTGCACCATAGCAAGCACCCGATGTTCATCTAGCCCCCTGCTGCTGCAAGGAATCACTGTACCCCACTGTACCCCCACACTTCTGCACCATAGCAAGCACCCGACGTTCATCTAGCCCCCTGCTGCTGCAAGGAATCACTGTACCCCACTGTACCCCCACACTCCTGCACCATAGCAAGCACCCGATGTTCATCTAGCCCCCTGCTGCTGCAAGGAATCACTGTACCCCACTGTACCCCCACACTCCTGCACCATAGCAAGCACCCGACGTTCATCTAGCCCCCTGCTGCTGCAAGGAATCACTGTACTCCACTGTACCCCCACACTCCTGCACCATAGCAAGCACCCGATGTTCATCTAGCCCCCTGCTGCTGCAAGGAATCACTGTACCCCACTGTACCCCCACACTCCTGCACCATAGCAAGCACCCGATGTTCATCTAGCCCCCTGCTGCTGCAAGGAATCACTGTACCCCACTGTACCCCCACACTCCTGCACCATAGCAAGCACCCGACGTTCATCTAGCCCCCTGCTGCTGCAAGGAATCACTGTACCCCACTGTACCCCCACACTCCTGCACCATAGCAAGCACCCGATGTTCATCTAGCCCCTGCTGCTGCAAGGAATCACTGTACCCCACTGTACCCCCACACTCCTGCACCATAGCAAGCACCCGATGTTTATCTAGCCCCCTGCTGCTGCAAGGAATCACTGTACCCCACTGTACCCCCACACTCCTGCACCATAGCAAGCACCCGATGTTCATCTAGCCCCCTGCTGCTGCAAGGAATCACTGTACCCCACTGTACCCCCACACTCCTGCACCATAGCAAGCACCCGATGTTCATCTAGCCCCTGCTGCTGCAAGGAATCACTGTACCCCACTGTACCCCCACACTCCTGCACCATAGCAAGCACCCGATGTTTATCTAGCCCCTGCTGCTGCAAGGAATCACTGTACCCCACTGTACCCCCACACTCCTGCACCATAGCAAGCACCCGATGTTCATCTAGCCCCCTGCTGCTGCAAGGAATCACTGTACCCCACTGTACCCCCACACTCCTGCACCATAGCAAGCACCCGACGTTCATCTAGCCCCCTGCTGCTGCAAGGAATCACTGTACCCCACTGTACCCCCACACTCCTGCACCATAGCAAGCACCCGATGTTCATCTAGCCCCCTGCTGCTGCAAGGAATCACTGTACCCCACTGTACCCCCACACTCCTGCACCATAGCAAGCACCCGACGTTCATCTAGCCCCCTGCTGCTGCAAGAAATCACTGTACCCCACTGTACCCCCACACTCCTGCACCATAGCAAGCACCCGATGTTCATCTAGCCCCCTGCTGCTGCAAGGAATCACTGTACCCCACTGTACCCCCACACTCCTGCACCATAGCAAGCACCCGATGTTTATCTAGCCCCCTGCTGCTGCAAGGAATCACTGTACCCCACTGTACCCCCACACTCCTGCACCACAGCAAGCACCCGATGTTCATCTAGCCCCCTGCTGCTGCCAGGAATCACTGTACCCCACTGTACCCCCACACTCCTGCACCATAGCAAGCACCCGACGGTCATCTAGCCCCCTGCTGCTGCAAGGAATCACTGTACCCCACTGTACCCCCACACTCCTGCACCATAGCAAGCACCCGATGTTCATCTAGCCCCCTGCTGCTGCAAGGAATCACTGTACCCCACTGTACCCCACTGTACCCCCACACTCCTGCACCACAGCAAGCACCCGATGTTTATCTAGCCCCCTGCTGCTGCAAGGAATCACTGTACCCCACTGTACCCCACTGTACCCCCACACTCCTGCACCACAGCAAGCACCCGATGTTCATCTAGCCCCCTGCTGCTGCAAGGAATCACTGTACCCCACTGTACCCCCACACTCCTGCACCATAGCAAACACCCGACGTTCATCTAGCCCCCTGCTGCTGCAAGGAATCACTGTACCCCACTGTACCCCCACACTCCTGCACCATAGCAAGCACCCGACGTTCATCTAGCCCCCTGCTGCTGCAAGGAATCACTGTACCCCACTGTACCCCCACACTCCTGCACCATAGCAAGCACCCGATTTTCATCTAGCCCCCTGCTGCTGCAAGGAATCACTGTACCCCACTGTACCCCCACACTCCTGCACCATAGCAAGCACCCGGTGTTCATCTAGCCCCCTGCTGCTGCAAGGAATCACTGTACCCCACTGTACCCCCACACTCCTGCACCATAGCAAGCACCCGATGTTCATCTAGCCCCCTGCTGCTGCAAGGAATCACTGTACCCCACTGTACCCCCACACTCCTGCACCATAGCAAGCACCCGATGTTTATCTAGCCCCCTGCTGCTGCAAGGAATCACTCTACCCCACTGTACCCCCACACTCCTGCACCATAGCAAGCACCCGATGTTCATCTAGCCCACTGCTGCTGCAAGGAATCACTGTACCCCACTGTACCCCCACACTCCTGCACCATAGCAAGCACCCAATGTTTATCTAGCCGCCTGCTGCTGCAAGGAATCACTGTACCCCACTGTACCCCCACACTCCTGCACCATAGCAAGCACCCGATGTTCATCTAGCCCCCTGCTGCTGCAAGGAATCAGTGTACCCCACTGTACCCCCACACTCCTGCACCATAGCAAGCACCCGATGTTCATCTAGCCCCCTGCTGCTGCAAGGAATCACTGTACCCCACTGTACCCCCACACTCCTGCACCATAGCAAGCACCCGATGTTTATCTAGCCCCCTGCTGCTGCAAGGAATCACTGTACCCCACTGTACCCCCACACTCCTGCACCACAGCAAGCACCCGATGTTCATCTAGCCCCTGCTGCTGCAAGGAATCACTGTACCCCACTGTACCCCCACACTCCTGCACCATAGCAAGCACCCGACGTTCATCTAGCCCCCTGCTGCTGCAAGGAATCACTGTACCCCACTGTACTCCCACACTCCTGCACCATAGCAAGCACCCGATGTTCATCTAGCCCCCTGCTGCTGCAAGGAATCACTATACCCCACTGTACCCCCACACTCCTGCACCATAGCAAGCACCCGATGTTCATCTAGCCCCTGCTGCTGCAAGGAATCACTGTACCCCACTGTACCCCCACACTCCTGCACCATAGTAAGCACCGAACGTTCATCTAGCCCCCTGCTGCTGCAAGGAATCACTGTACCCCACTGTACCCCCACACTCCTGCACCATAGCAAGCACCCGATGTTCATCTAGCCCCCTGCTGCAGCAAGGAATCACTGTACCCCACTGTACCCCCACACTCCTGCACCATAGCAAGCACCCGATGTTTATCTAGCCCCCTGCTGCTGCAAGGAATCACTGTACACCACTGTACCCCCACACTCCTGCACCATAGCAAGCACCCGATGTTCATCTAGCCCCTGCTGCTGCAAGGAATCACTGTACCCCACTGTACCCCCACACTCCTGCACCATAGCAAGCACCCGACGTTCATCTAGCCCCTGCTGCTGCAAGGAATCACTGTACCCCACTGTACTCCCCACACTCCTGCACCATAGCAAGCACCCGATGTTCATCTAGCCCCTGCTGCTGCAAGGAATCACTGTACCCCACTGTACCCCCACACTTCTGCACCATAGCAAGCACCCGACGTTCATCTAGCACCCTGCTGCTGCAAGGAATTACTGTACCCCACTGTACCTCCACACTCCTGCATCATAGCAAGCACCCGATGTTCATCTAGCCCCTGCTGCTGCAAGGAATCACTGTACCCCACTGTACCCCCACACTCCTGCACCATAGCAAGCACCCGATGTTTATCTAGCCCCCTGCTGCTGCAAGGAATCACTGTACCCCACTGTACCCCACTGTACCCCCACACTCCTGCACCACAGCAACCACCCGATGTTCATCTAGCCCCCTGCTGCTGCAAGGAATCACTGTACCCCATTGTACCCCCACACTCCTGCACCATAGCAAGCACCCGACGTTCATCTAGCCCCCTGCTGCTGCAAGGAATCACTGTACCCCACTGTACCCCCACACTCCTGCACCATAGCAAGCACCCGATGTTCATCTAGCCCCTGCTGCTGCAAGGAATCACTGTACCCCACTGAACCCCCACACTCCTGCACCATACCAAGCACCCGATGTTCATCTAGCCCCCTGCTGCTGCAAGGAATCACTGTACCCCACTGTACTCCCCACACTCCTGCACCATAGCAAGCACCCGATGTTCATCTAGCCCCTGCTGCTGCAAGGAATCACTGTACCCCACTGTACCCCCACACTCCTGCACCATAGCAAGCACCCGACGTTCATCTAGCACCCTGCTGCTGCAAGGAATCACTGTACCCCACTGTACCCCCACACTCCTGCACCATAGCAAGCACCCGACGTTCATCTAGCCCCCTGCTGCTGCAAGGAATCACTGTACCCCACTGTACCCCCACACTCCTGCCCCATAGCAAGCACCCGATGTTCATCTAGCCCCCTGCTGCTGCAAGGAATCACTGTACCCCACTGTACCCCCACACTCCTGCACCATAGCAAGCACCCGATGTTCATCTAGCCCCCTGCTGCTGCAAGGAATCACTGTACCCCACTGTACCCCCACACTCCTGCACCATAGCAAGCACCCGATGTTCATCTAGCCCCCTGCTGCTGCAAGGAATCACTGTACCCCACTGTACCCCCACACTCCTGCACCATAGCAAGCACCCGATGTTTATCTAGCCCCCTGCTGCTGCAAGGAATCACTGTACCCCACTGTACCCCACACTCCTGCACCATAGCAAGCACCCGATGTTCATCTAGCCCCTGCTGCTGCAAGGAATCACTGTACCCCACTGTACCCCCACACTCCTGCACCATAGCAAGCACCCGACGTTCATCTAGCCCCTGCTGCTGCAAGGAATCACTGTACGCCACTGTACTCCCCACACTCCTGCACCATAGCAAGCACCCGATGTTCATCTAGCCCCCTGCTGCTGCAAGGAATCACTGTACCCCACTGTACCCCCACACTCCTGCACCATAGCAAGCACCCGACGTTCATCTAGCCCCCTGCTGCTGCAAGGAATCACTGTACCCCACTGTACCCCCACACTCCTGCACCATAGCAAGCACCCGATGTTCTTCTAGCCCCCTGCTGCTGCAAGGAATCACTGTACCCCACTGTACCCCCACACTCCTGCACCATAGCAAGCACCCGATGTTTATCTAGCCCCCTGCTGCTGCAAGGAATCACTGTACCCCACTGTACCCCCACACTCCTGCACCACAGCAAGCACCCGATGTTCATCTAGCCCCCTGCTGCTGCAAGGAATCACTGTACCCCACTGTACCCCCACACTCCTGCACCATAGCAAGCACCCGATGGTCATCTAGCCCCCTGCTGCTGCAAGGAATCACTGTACCCCACTGTACTCCCCACACTCCTGCACCATAGCAAGCACCCGATGTTCATCTAGCCCCTGCTGCTGCAAGGAATCACTGTACCCCACTGTACCCCACTGTGCCCCCACACTCCTGCACCACAGCAAGCACCCGATGTTTATCTAGCCCCCTGCTGCTGCAAGGAATCACTGTACCCCACTGTACCCCACTGTACCCCCACACTCCTGCACCACAGCAAGCACCCGATGTTCATCTAGCCCCTGCTGCTGCAAGGAATCACTGTACCCCACTGTACCCCCACACTCCTGCACCATAGCAAGCACCCGACGTTCATCTAGCCCCCTGCTGCTGCAAGGAATCACTGTACCCCACTGTACCCCCACACTCCTGCACCATAGCAAGCACCCGACGTTCATCTAGCCCCTGCTGCTGCAAGGAATCACTGTACCCCACTGTACCCCCACACTCCTGCACCATAGCAAGCACCCAATGTTCATCTAGCCCCCTGCTGCTGCAAGGAATCACTGTACCCCACTGTACCCCTCACACTCCTGCACCATAGCAAGCACCCGATGTTCATCTAGCCCCTGCTGCTGCAAGGAATCACTGTACCCCACTGTACCCCCACACTCCTGCACCATAGCAAGCACCCAATGTTCATCTAGCCCCCTGCTGCTGCAAGGAATCACTGTACCCCACTGTACCCCCACACTCCTGCACCATAGCAAGCACCCGATGTTTATCTAGCCCCCTGCTGCTGCAAGGAATCACTGTACCCCACTGTACCCCCACACTCCTGCACCATAGCAAGCACCCGATGTTCATCTAGCCCACTGCTGCTGCAAGGAATCACTGGACCCCACTGTACCCCCACACTCCTGCACCATAGCAAGCACCCGATGTTTATCTAGCCCCTGCTGCTGCAAGGAATCACTGTACCCCACTGTACCCCCACACTCCTGCACCATAGCAAGCACCCGATGTTCATCTAGCCCCCTGCTGCTGCAAGGAATCACTGTACCCCACTGTACCCCCACACTCCTGCACCATAGCAAGCACCCGATGTTCATCTAGCCCCTGCTGCTGCAAGGAATCACTGTACCCCACTGTACCCCCACACTCCTGCACCATAGCAAGCACCCGATGTTTATCTAGCCCCTGCTGCTGCAAGGAATCACTGTACCCCACTGTACCCCCACACTCCTGCACCACAGCAAGCACCCGTTGTTCATCTAGCCCCCTGCTGCTGCAAGGAATCACTGTACCCCACTGTACCCCCACACTCCTGCACCATAGCAAGCACCCGACGTTCATCTAGCCCCCTGCTGCTGCAAGGAATCACTGTACCCCACTGTACCCCCACACTCCTGCACCATAGCAAGCACCCGATGTTCATCTAGCCCCCTGCTGCTGCAAGGAATCACTATACCCCACTGTACTCCCCACACTCCTGCACCATAGCAAGCACCCGATGTTCATCTAGCCCCCTGCTGCTGCAAGGAATCACTGTACCCCACTGTACCCCCACACTCCTGCACCATAGTAAGCACCCAACGTTTATCTAGCCCCCTGCTGCTGCAAGGAATCACTGTACCCCACTGTACCCCCACACTCCTGCACCATAGCAAGCACCCGATGTTCATCTAGCCCCCTGCTGCAGCAAGGAATCACTGTACCCCACTGTACCCCCACACTCCTGCACCATAGCAAGCACCCGATGTTTATCTAGCCCCTGCTGCTGCAAGGAATCACTGTACACCACTGTACTCCCACACTCCTGCACCATAGCAAGCACCCGATGTTCATCTAGCCCCCTGCTGCTGCAAGGAATCACTGTACCCCACTGTACCCCCACACTCCTGCACCATAGCAAGCACCCGACGTTCATCTAGCCCCCTGCTGCTGCAAGGAATCACTGTACCCCACTGTACCCCCACACTCCTGCACCATAGCAAGCACCCGATGTTCATCTAGCCCCTGCTGCTGCAAGGAATCACTGTACCCCACTGTACCCCCACACTTCTGCACCATAGCAAGCACCCGACGTTCATCTAGCACCCTGCTGCTGCAAGGAATTACTGTACCCCACTGTACCTCCACACTCCTGCATCATAGCAAGCACCCGATGTTCATCTAGCCCCCTGCTGCTGCAAGGAATCACTGTACCCCACTGTACCCCCACACTCCTGCACCATAGCAAGCACCCGATGTTTATCTAGCCCCCCTGCTGCTGCAAGGAATCACTGTACCCCACTGTACCCCACTGTACCCCCACACTCCTGCACCACAGCAAGCACCCGATGTTCATCTAGCCCCCTGCTGCTGCAAGGAATCACTGTACCCCATTGTACCCCCACACTCCTGCATCATAGCAAGCACCCAACGTTCATCTAGCCCCCTGCTGCTGCAAGGAATCACTGTACCCCACTGTACCCCCACACTCCTGCACCATAGCAAGCACCCGATGTTCATCTAGCCCCTGCTGCTGCAAGGAATCACTGTACCCCACTGAACTCCCCACACTCCTGCACCATACCAAGCACCCGATGTTCATCTAGCCCCCTGCTGCTGCAAGGAATCACTGTACCCCACTGTACTCCCCACACTCCTGCACCATAGCAAGCACCCGATGTTCATCTAGCCCCTGCTGCTGCAAGGAATCACTGTACCCCACTGTACCCCCACACTCCTGCACCATAGCAAGCACCTGACGTTCATCTAGCCCCCTGCTGCTGCAAGGAATCACTGTACCCCACTGTACCCCCACACTCCTGCACCATAGCAAGCACCCGATGTTCATCTAGCCCCTGCTGCTGCAAGGAATCACTGTACCCCACTGTACCCCCACACTCCTGCACCATAGCAAGCACCCGACGTTCATCTAGCCCCTGCTGCTGCAAGGAATCACTGTACCCCACTGTACCCCCACACTCCTGCCCCATAGCAAGCACCCGATGTTCATCTAGCCCCCTGCTGCTGCAAGGAATCACTGTACCCCACTGTACCCCCACACTCCTGCACCATAGCAAGCACCCGATGTTCATCTAGCCTTATTCATCTTTATTACCACATCCAGTGGCGGAGACCCTCATTTAGAAGCAAACTTGAACAGAGAAGTAATAGTCTGTTCGAGTTGCAGAGACCTCATACTCAGAAAATGTGTCCATGTACTCATATTGTCAAATGGCCCCCCCTTATAAGAAAAGGTGGGCGTGGTCTATCATTTAGTGCCACCAGTATGGAAAGGAGCGATCTTACTCCAAAGGCCACAGACCGTGAAGAATGGCTTTGTCTTATTGGTTGTTAATCCCAGGTCAGACATGAATGCAATAAATCTGTGTATCACCCTCTGGAGTCCCCGCCCTGTCCTGTCCATAAGCACGCGTCATCTGCATACATCAGGACTGGCCGCCTCCCAGCCCTGTCCTTTCCATAAGCACACGTCATCTGCATACATCAGGACTGGCCGCCTCCTGGCCCAGTCCTTTCCATAAGCACACGTCCAGGACTGGCCGCCTCCCCGGACTGTCCTTTCCATAAGCACGCGTCATCTGCATACATCAGGACTGGCTGCCTCCCGGCCCAGTCCTTTACATAAGCAGGCGTCATCTGCATACATCAGGACTGGCCGCCTCCCGGCCTAGTCCTTTCCATAAGCAAGCGTCAACTGCATACATCAGGACTGGCCGCCTCCCCGCCCTGTCCTTTCCATAAGCACGCGTCATCTGCATACATCAGGACTGGCCGCCTCCCGGCCCTGTCCTTTCCATAAGCACGCGTCATCTGCATACACCAGGACTGGCCGCCTCCTGGCCCAGTCCTGTCCATAAGCACGCGTCATCTGCATACATCAGGACTGGCCGCCTCCCAGCCCTGTCCTTTCCATAAGCACGCGTCATCTGCATACATCAGGACTGGCCGCCTCCCAGCCCTGTCCTTTCCATAAGCACGCGTCATCTGCATACATCAGGACTGGCCGCCTCCCAGCCCTGTCCTTTCCATAAGCACGCGTCATCTGCATACATCAGGAATGGCCGCCTCCCCACCCTGTCCAGGACTGGCCGCCTCCCCGCCCTGTCCTTTCCATAAGCACGCGTCATCTGCATACACCAGGACTGGCCGCCTCCTGGCCCAGTCCTGTCCATAAGCACACGTCATCTGCATACATCAGGACTGGCCGCCTCCCAGCCCTGTCCTTTCCATAAGCACACGTCATCTGCATACATCAGGACTGGCCGCCTCCTGGCCCAGTCCTGTCCATAAGCACGCGTCATCTGCATACATCAGGACTGGCCGCCTCCACACCCTGTCTAGGACTGGCCGCCTCCCCGCCCTGTCCTTTCGATAAGCACGCGTCATCTGCATACATCAGGACTGGCTGCCTCCCGGGCCAGTCCTTTCCATAAGAACGCGTCATCTGCATACATCAGGACTGGCCGCCTCCCAGCCCTGTCCTTTCCATAAGCACGCGTCATCTGCATACATCAGGACTGGCCGCCTCCCAGCCCAGTCCTTTCCATAAGCATGCGTCATCTGCATACATCAGGACTGTCCGCCTCCCAGCCCAGTCCTTTCCATAAGCACGTGTCATCTGCATACATCAGGACTGGCCGCCTCCTGGCCCTGTCCTTTCCATAAGCACGCGTCATCTGCAAACATCAGGACTGGCCGCCTCCCAGCCCTGTCCTTTCCATAAACACGCGTCATCTGCATACATCAGGACTGGCCGCCTCCCAGCCCTGTCCTTTCCATAAGCACGCGTCATCTGCATACATCAGGACTGGCCGCCTCCCATCCCAGTCCTTTACATAAGCACGCGTCATCTGCATACATCAGGACTGGCCGCCTCCCAGCCCAGTCCTTTCCATAAGCACGCGTCATCTGCATACATCAGGACTGGCTGCCTCCCGGCCCAGTCCTTTCCATAAGCACGCGTCATCTGCATACATCAGGACTGGCCGCCTCCCAGCCCTGTCCTTTCCATAAGCACGCGTCACCTGCATACATCAGGACTGGCCGCCTCCCAGCCCAGTCCTTTCCATAAGCACGCGTCATCTGCATACATCAGGACTGGCCGCCTCCCGGCCCAGTCCTTTCCATAAGCACGCGTCATCTGCATACATCAGGACTGGCCGCCTCCCAGCCCTGTCCTTTCCATAAGCACGCGTCATCTGCATACATCAGGACTGGCCGCCTCCCCACCCTGTCCAGGACTGGCCGCCTCCCCGCCCTGTCCTTTCCATAAGCACGCGTCATCTGCATACATCAGGACTGGCCGCCTCCCAGCCCAGTCCTTTACATAAGCACGCGTCATCTACATACATCAGGACTGGCCGCCTCCCAGCCCAGTCCTTTCCAAAAGCACGCGTCATCTGCATACATCAGGACTGGCTGCCTCCCGGCCCAGTCCTTTCCATAAGCACGCGTCATCTGCATACATCAGGACTGGCCGCCTCCCAGCCCTGTCCTTTCCATAAGCACGCGTCACCTGCATACATCAGGACTGGCCGCCTCCCAGCCCTGTCCTTTCCATAAGCACGCGTCATCTGCATACATCAGGACTGGCCGCCTCCCAGCCCAGTCCTTTCCATAAGCACGCGTCATCTGCATACATCAGGACTGGCCGCCTCCCAGCCCTGTCCTTTCCATAAGCACGCGTCATCTGCATACAACAGGACTGGCCGCCTCCCAGCCCAGTCCTTTCCATAAGCACGCGTCATCTGCATACATCAGGACTGGCCGCCTACCGGCCCAGTCCTTTCCATAAGCACGCGTCATCTGCATACATCAGGACTGGCCGCCTCCCGGCCCTGTCCTTTCCATAAGCACGCGTCATCTGCATACATCAGGACTGGCCGCCTCCCAACCCTGTCCTTTCCATAAGCACGCGTCATCTGCATACATCAGGACTGGCCGCCTCCCAGCCCAGTCCTTTCCATAAGCACGCGTCATCTGCATACATCAGGACTGGCCGCCTCCCAGGCCAATCCTTTCCATAAGCACGCGTCATCTGCATATATCAGGACTGGCCGCCTCCTGGCCCTGTCCTTTCCATAAGCACGCGTCATCTGCATACATCAGGACTGGCCGCCTCCCAGCCCAGTCCTTTCCATAAGCACACGTCATCTGCATATATCAGGACTGGCCGCCTCCTGGCCCAGTCCTGTCCATAAGCACGCGTCATCTGCATACATTAGGACTGGCCGCCTCCCAGCCCTGTCCTTTCCATAAGCACGCGTCATCTGCATACATCAGGACTGGCCGCCTCCCAGCCCTGTCCTTTCCATAAGCACGCGTCATCTGCATACATCAGGACTGGCCGCCTCCCCACCCTGTCCAGGACTGGCCGCCTCCCCGCCCTGTCCTTTCCATAAGCACGCGTCATCTGCATACACCAGGACTGGCCGCCTCCTGGCCCAGTCCTGTCCATAAGCACGCGTCATCTGCATACATCAGGACTGGCTGCCTCCCAGCCCTGTCCTTTCCATAAGCACACGTCATCTGCATACATCAGGACTGGCCGCCTCCTGGCCCAGTCCTGTCCATAAGCACGCGTCATCTGCATACATCAGGACTGGCCACCTCCCCACCCTGTCTAGGACTGGCCGCCTCCCCGCCCTGTCCTTTCCATAAGCACGCGTCATCTGCATACATCAGGACTGGCTGCCTCCCGGCCCAGTCCTTTCCATAAGAACGCGTCATCTGCATACATCAGGACTGGCCGCCTCCCAGCCCTGTCCTTTCCATAAGCACGCGTCATCTGCATACATCAGGACTGGCCGCCTCCCAGCCCAGTCCTTTCCATAAGCATGCGTCATCTGCATACATCAGGACTGTCCGCCTCCCAGCCCAGTCCTTTCCATAAGCACGTGTCATCTGCATACATCAGGACTGGCCGCCTCCTGGCCCTGTCCTTTCCATAAGCACACGTCATCTGCAAACATCAGGACTGGCCGCCTCCCAGCCCTGTCCTTTCCATAAACACGCGTCATCTGCATACATCAGGACTGGCCGCCTCCCAGCCCTGTCCTTTCCATAAGCACGCGTCATCTGCATACATCAGGACTGGCCGCCTCCCAGCCCAGTCCTTTCCATAAGCACGCGTCATCTGCATACATCAGGACTGGCCGCCTCCCAGCCCTGTCCTTTCCATAAGAACGCGTCATCTGCATACATCAGGACTGGCCGCCTCCTCACCCTGTCCAGGACTAGCCGCCTCCCCGCCCCGTCCTTTCCATAAGCACGCGTCTTCTGCATACATCAGGACTGCCCGCCTCCCAGCCCTGTCCTGTCCATAAGCACGCGTCATCTGCATACATCAGGACTGGCCGCCTCCCAGCCCAGTCCTGTCCATAAGCAGGCGTCATCTGCATACATCAGGACTGGCCGCCTCCCAGCCCTGTCCTTTCCATAAGCACGTGATATCTGCATACATCAGGACTGGCCGCCTCCCCACCCTGTCCAGGACTGGCCGCCTCCCCGCCCTGTCTTTTCCATAAGCACGCGTCATCTGCATACATCACGACTGGCCGCCTCCCAACCCTGTCCTTTCCATAAGCACGCGTCATCTGCATACATGAGGACTGGCCGCCTCCCCACCCTGTCCAGGACTGGCCGCCTCCCCGCCCTGTCCTTTCCATAAGCACGCGTCATCTGCATACATCAGGACTGGCTGCATCCCGGCCCAGTCCTTTCCATAAGCACGCATCATCTGCATACATCATGACTGGCTGCCTCCCAGCCCTGTCCTTTCCATAAGCAAGCGTCATCTGCATACATCAGGACTGGCCGCCTCCCGGCCCAGTCTTTTCCATAAGCACGCGTCATCTGCATACATCAGGACTGGCTGCCTCCCGGCCCAGTCCTTTCCATAAGCACGCCTCATCTGCATACATCAGGACTGGCCGCCTCCCGGCCCAGTCCTTTCCATAAGCACGCGTCATCTGCATACATCAGGACTGGCCGCCTCCCGGCCCAGTCCTTTCCATAAGCACGCCTCATCTGCATACATCAGGACTGGCCGCCTCCCGGCCCAGTCCTTTCCATAAGCACGCGTCATCTGCAGACATCAGGACTGGCCGCCTCCCGGCCCAGTCCTTTCCATAAGCACACGTCATCTGCATACATCAGGACTGGCCGCATCCCGGCCCAGTCCTTTCCATAAGCACGCGTCATCTGCATACATCAGGACTGGCCGCCTCCCGGCCCAGTCCTTTCCATAAGCACGCGTCATCTGCATACATCAGGACTGGCCGCCTCCCGGCCCAGTCCTTTCCATAAGCACGCGTCATCTGCATACATCAGGACTGGCCGCCTCCCGGCCCTGTCCTTTCCATAAGCACGCGTCATCTGCATACATCAGGACTGGCCGCCTCCGGGCCCAGTCCATTCCATAAGCACGCGTCATCTGCATACATCAGGACTGGCCGCCTCCCGGCCCAGTCCTTTCCATAAGCACGCGTCATCTGCATACATCAGGACTGGCCGCCTCCCGGCCCTGTCCTTTCCATAAGCACGCGTCATCTGCATACATCAGGACTGGCCGCCTCCCGGCCCAGTCCTTTCCATAAGCACACGTCATCTACATACATCAGGACTGGCCGCCTCCCGGCCCTGTCCTTTCCATAAGCACGCGTCATCTGCATACATCAGGACTGGCCGCCTCCCGGCCCAGTCCTTTCCCTAAGCACGCGTCATCTGCATACATCAGGACTGGCCGCCTCCCAGCCCTGTCCTTTCCATAAGCACGCGTCATCTGCATACATCAGGACTGGCCGCCTCCCAGCCCTGTCCTTTCCATAAGCACCCGTCATCTGCATACATCAGGACTGGCCGCCTCCCAGCCCTGTCCTTTCCATAAGAACGCGTCATCTGCATACATCAGGACTGGCCGCCTCCCCACCCTGTCCAGGACTGGCCGCCTCCCCGCCCTGTCCTTTCCATAAGCACGCGTCATCTGCATACATCAGGACTGGCCGCCTCCCAGCCCTGTCCTGTCCTGTCCATAAGCACGCGTCATCTGCATACATCAGGACTGGCCGCCTCCCAGCCCAGTCCTGTCCATAAGCACACGTCATCTGCATACATCAGGACTGGCCGCCTCCCAGCCCTGTCCTTTCCATAAGCAAGCGTCATCTGCATACATCAGGACTGGCCGCCTCCCAGCCCTGTCCTTTCCATAAGCACGCGTCATCTGCATACATGAGGACTGGCCGCCTCCCCACCCTGTCCAGTACTGGCCGCCTCCCCGCCCTGTCCTTTCCATAAGCACGCGTCATCTGCAAACATCAGGACTGGCCGCCTCCCAGCCCTGTCCTTTCCATAAGCACGCGTCATCTGCATACATGAGGACTGGCCGCCTCCCCACCCTGTCCAGGACTGGCCGCCTCCCCGCCCTGTCCTTTCCATAAGCACGCGTTATCTGCATACATCAGGACTGGCTGCATCCCGGCCCAGCCCTTTCCATAAGCAAGCGTCATCTGCATACATCAGGACTGGCTGCCTCCCAGCCCTGTCCTTTCCATAAGCAAGCGTCATCTGCATACATCAGGACTGGCCGCCTCCCGGCCCAGTCTTTTCCATAAGCACGCGTCATCTGCATACATCAGGACTGGCCGCCTCCCGGCCCAGTCCTTTCCATAAGCACGCCTCATCTGCATACATCAGGACTGGCCGCCTCCCAGCCCTGTCCTTTCCATAAGAACGCGTCATCTGCATACATCAGGACTGGCCGCCTCCCCACCCTGTCCAGGACTGGCCGCCTCCCCGCCCTGTCCTTTCCATAAGCACGCGTCATCTGCATACATCAGGACTGGCCGCCTCCCAGCCCTGTCCTGTCCATAAGCACGCGTCATCTGCATACATCAGGACTGGCCGCCTCCCAGCCCAGTCCTGTCCATAAGCACGCGTCATCTGCATACATCAGGACTGGCCGCCTCCCAGCCCTGTCCTTTCCATAAGCACGCGTCATCTGCATACTTCAGGACTGGCCGCCTCCCCACCCTGTCCAGGACTGGCCGCCTCCCCGCCCTGTCCTTTCCATAAGCACGCGTCATCTGCATCCATCAGGACTGGCCGCCTCCCAGCCCTGTCCTTTCCATAAGCACGCGTCATCTGCATACATGAGGACTGGCCGCCTCCCCACCCTGTCCAGGACTGGCCGCCTCCCCGCCCTGTCCTTTCCATAAGCACGCGTCATCTGCATACATCAGGACTGGCTGCATCCCGGCCCAGTCCTTTCCATAAGCACGCGTCATCTGCATACATCAGGACTGGCTGCCTCCCAGCCCTGTCCTTTCCATAAGCAAGCGTCATCTGCATACATCAGGACTGGCCGCCTCCCGGCCCAGTCTTTTCCATAAGCACGCGTCATCTGCATACATCAGGACTGGCCGCCTCCCGGCCCAGTCCTTTCCATAAGCACGCCTCATCTGCATACATCAGGACTGGCCGCCTCCCGGCCCAGTCCTTTCCATAAGCACGCGTCATCTGCATACATCAGGACTTGCCGCCTCCCGGCCCAGTCCTTTCCATAAGCACGCGTGTTCTGCATACATCAGGACTGGCCGCCTCCCGGCCCAGTCCTTTCCATAAGCACGCGTCATCTGCAGACATCAGGACTGGCCGCCTCCCGGCCCAGTCCTTTCCATAAGCACGCGTCATCTGCATACATCAGGACTGGCCGCCTCCCGGCCCAGTCCTTTCCATAAGCACGCGTCATCTGCATACATCAGGACTGGCCGCCTCCCGGCCCAGTCCTTTCCATAAGCACGCGTCATCTGCATACATCAGGACTGGCCGCCTCCCGGCCCTGTCCTTTCCATAAGCACGCGTCATCTGCATACATCAGGACTGGCCGCCTCCCGGCCCAGTCCTTTCCATAAGCACGCCTCATCTGCATACATCAGGACTGGCCGCCTCCCGGCCCAGTCCATTCCATAAGCACGCGTCATCTGCATACATCAGGACTGGCCGCCTCCCGGCCCAGTCCTTTCCATAAGCACGCGTCATCTGCATACATCAGGACTGGCCGCCTCCCGGCCCTGTCCTTTCCATAAGCACGTGTCATCTGCAAACATCAGGACTGGCCGCCTCCCGGCCCAGTCCTTTCCATAAGCACACGTCATCTGCATACATCAGGACTGGCCGCCTCCCGGCCCTGTCCTTTCCATAAGCACGCGTCATCTGCATACATCAGGACTGGCCGTCTCCTGGCCCAGTCCTTTCCATAAGCACGCGTCATCTGCATACATCAGGACTGGCCGCCTGCCGGCCCAGTCCTTTCCATAAGCACGCGTCATCTGCATACATCAGGACTGGCCGCCTCCCGGCCCAGTCCTTTCCATAAGCACGCGTCATCTGCATACATCAGGACTGGCCGCCTCCCTGCCCAGTCCTTTCCGTAAGCACGCGTCATCTGCATACATCAGAACTGGCCGCTTCCCAGCCCTGTCCTTTCCATAAGCACGCGTCATCTGCATACATCAGGACTGGCCGCCTCCCGGCCCTGTCCTTTCCATAAGAACGCGTCATCTGTATACATCAGGACTGGCCGCCTCCCCACCCTGTCCAGGACTGGCCGCCTCCCCACCCTGTCCTTTCCATAAGCACGCGTCATCTGCATACATCAGGACTGGCCGCCTCCCAGCCCTGTCCTGTCCATAAGCACGCGTCATCTGCATACATCAGGACTGGCCGCCTCCCAGCCCAGTCCTGTCCATAAGCACGCGTCATCTGCATACATCAGGACTGGCCGCCTCCCAGCCCTGTCCTTTCCATAAGCACGAGTCATCTGCATACATCAGGACTGGCCGCCTCCCCACCCTGTCCAGGACTGGCCGCCTCCCCGCCCTGTCCTTTCCATAAGCACGCGTCATCTGCATACATCAGGACTGGCCGCCTCCCAGCCCTGTCCTTTCCATAAGCACGTGTCATCTGCATACATCAGGACTGGCCGCCTCCACACCCTGTCCAGGACTGGCCGCCTCCACACCCTGTCCAGGACTGGCCGCCTCCCCACCCTGTCCTTTCCATAAGCACGCGTCATCTGCATACATCAGGACTGGCTGTCTCCCGGCCCAGTCCTTTCCATAAGCACGCGTCATCTGCATACATCAGGACTGGCCGCCTCCCGGCCCAGTCCTTTCCATAAGCACGCCTCATCTGCATACATCAAGACTGGCCGCCTCCCGGCCCAGTCCTTTCCATAAGCACGCGTCATCTGCATACATCAGGACTGGCCGCCTCCCGGCCCTGTCCTTTCCATAAGCACGCGTCATCTGCATACATCAGGACTGGCCGCCTCCCGGCCCAGTCCTTTCCATAAGCACGCGTCATCTGCATACATCAGGACTGGCCGCCTCCCGGCCCAGTCCTTTCCATAAGCACGCGTCATCTGCATACATCAGGACTGGCCGCCTCCCGGCCCAGTCCTTTCCATAAGCACGCGTCATCTGCATACATCAGGACTGGCCGCCTCCCGGCCCTGTCCTTTCCATAAGCACGCGTCATCTGCATACATCAGGACTGTCCGCCTCCCGGCCCAGTCCTTTCCATAAGCACAGCGCCATCTGCATACATCAGGACTGGCCGTCTCCTGGCCCTGTCCTTTCCATAAGCACACCGCCATCTGCATACATCAGGACTGGCCGCCTCCCGGCCCAGTCCTTTCCATAAGCACGGGTCATCTGCATACATCAGGACTGGCCGCCTCCCAGCCCAGTCCTTTCCATAGGCACGCGTCATCTGCATACATCAGGACTGGCCGCCTCCCGGCCCAGTCCCTTCCATAAGCACGCGTCATCAGCATACATCAGGACTGTCCGCCTCCTGGCCCTGTCCTTTCCATAAGCACGCGTCATCAGCATACATCAGGACTGGCCACCTCCCGGCCCAGTCCTTTCCATAAGCAAGCGTCATCTGCATACATCAGGACTGGCCGCCTCCCGGCCCAGTCCTTTCCATAAGCACGCGTCATCTGCATACATCAGGACTGGCCGCCTCCCGGCCCAGTCCTTTCCATAAGCACGCGTCATCTGCATACATCAGGACTGGCCGCCTCCCGGCCCAGTCCTTTCCATAAGCACGCGTCATCTGCATACATCAGGACTGGCCGCCTCCCGGCCCAGTCCTTTCCATAAGCACGCGTCATCTGCATACATCAGGACTGGCCGCCTCCCGGCCCAGTCCTTTCCATAAGCACGCGTCATCTGCATACATCAGGACTGGCCGCCTCCCAGCCCTGTCCTTTCCATAAGCACGCGCCATCTGCATACATCAGGACTGGCCGACTCCCGGCCCAGTCCTTTCCATAAGCACGCGTCATCTGCATACATCAGGACTGGCCGCCTCCCGGCCCTGTCCTTTCCATAGGCACGCGTCATCTGCATACATCATCACTGGCCGCCTCCCCACCCTGTCCAGGACTGGCCGCCTCCCCGCCCTGTCCTTTCCATAAGCACGCGTCATCTGCATACATCAGGACTGGCCGCCTCCCAGCCCTGTCCTGTCCATAAGCACGCGTCATCTGCATACATGAGGACTGGCCGCCTCCCCACCCTGTCCAGGACTGGCCGCCTCCCGCCCTGTCCTTTCCATAAGCACGCGTCATCTGCATACATCAGGACTGGCTGCATCCCGGCCCAGTCCTTTCCATAAGCACGCGTCATCTGCATACATCAGGACTGGCTGCCTCCCAGCCCTGTCCTTTCCATAAGCAAGCGTCATCTGCATACATCAGGACTGGCCGCCTCCCGGCCCAGTCCTTTCCATAAGCACGCGTCATCTGCATACATCAGGACTGGCCGCCTCCCGGCCCAGTCCTTTCCATAAGCACGCCTCATCTGCATACATCAGGACTGGCCGCCTCCCGGCCCAGTCCTTTCCATAAGCACGCGTCATCTGCATACATCAGGACTCTGCCGCCTCCCGGCCCAGTCCTTTCCATAAGCACGCGTGTTCTGCATACATCAGGACTGGCCGCCTCCCGGCCCAGTCCTTTCCATAAGCACGCGTCATCTGCAGACATCAGGACTGGCCGCCTCCCGGCCCAGTCCTTTCCATAAGCACGCGTCATCTGCATACATCAGGACTGGCCGCCTCCCGGCCCAGTCCTTTCCATAAGCACGCGTCATCTGCATACATCAGGACTGGCCGCCTCCCGGCCCAGTCCTTTCCATAAGCACGCGTCATCTGCATACATCAGGACTGGCCGCCTCCCGGCCCAGTCCTTTCCATAAGCACGCGTCATCTGCATACATCAGGACTGGCCGCCTCCCGGCCCTGCCCTTTCCATAAGCACGCGTCATCTGCATACATCAGGACTGGCCGCCTCCCGGCCCAGTCCTTTCCATAAGCACGCGTCATCTGCATACATCAGGACTGGCCGCCTCCCGGCCCAGTCCATTCCATAAGCACGCGTCATCTGCATACATCAGGACTGGCCGCCTCCCGGCCCAGTCCTTTCCATAAGCACGCGTCATCTGCATACATCAGGACTGGCCGCCTCCCGGCCCTGTCCTTTCCATAAGCACGCGTCATCTGCAAACATCAGGACTGGCCGCATCCCGGCCCAGTCCTTTCCATAAGCACACGTCATCTGCATACATCAGGACTGGCCGCCTCCCGGCCCTGTCCTTTCCATAAGCACGCGTCATCTGCATACATCAGGACTGGCCGTCTCCTGGCCCAGTCCTTTCCATAAGCACGCGTCATCTGCATACATCAGGACTGGCCGCCTGCCGGCCCAGTCCTTTCCATAAGCACACGTCATCTGCATACATCAGGACTGGCCGCCTCCCGGCCCAGTCCTTTCCATAAGCACGCGTCATCTGCATACATCAGGACTGGCCGCCTCCCTGCCCAGTCCTTTCCGTAAGCACGCGTCATCTGCATACATCAGAACTGGCCGCTTCCCAGCCCTGTCCTTTCCATAAGAACGCGTCATCTGCATACATCAGGACTGGCCGCCTCCCCACCCTGTCCAGGACTGGCCGCCTCCCCGCCCTGTCCTTTCCATAAGCACGCGTCATCTGCATACATCAGGACTGGCTGCCTCCCAGCCCTGTCCTGTCCATAAGCACGCGTCATCTGCATACATCAGGACTGGCCGCCTCCCCACCCTGTCCAGGACTGGCAGCCTCCCCGCCCTGTCCTTTCCATAAGCACGCGTCATCTGCATACATCAGGACTGGCCGCCTCCCAGCCCTGTCCTTTCCATAAGCACGTGTCATCTGCATACATCAGGACTGGCCGCCTCCACACCCTGTCCAGGACTGGCCGCCTCCCCACCCTGTCCTTTCCATAAGCACGCGTCATCTGCATACATCAGGACTGGCCGCCTCCCAGCCCTGTCCTTTCCATAAGCACGCGTCATCTGCATACATCAGGACTGGCCGCCTCCCCACCCTGTCCAGGACTGGCCGCCTCCCGCCCTGTCCTTTCCATAAGCACGCGTCATCTGCATACATCAGGACTGGCTGCATCCCGGCCCAGTCCTTTCCATAAGCAGCGTCATCTGCATACATCAGGACTGGCTGCCTCCCAGCCCTGTCCTTTCCATAAGCAAGCGTCATCTGCATACATCAGGACTGGCCGCCTCCCGGCCCAGTCCTTTCCATAAGCACGCGTCATCTGCATACATCAGGACTGGCCGCCTCCCGGCCCAGTCCTTTCCATAAGCACGCCGTCATCTGCATACATCAGGACTGGCCGCCTCCCGGCCCTGTCCTTTCCATAAGCACGCGTCATCTGCATACATCAGGACTGGCCGCCTCCCCACCCTGTCCAGGACTGGCCGCCTCCCCGCCCTGTCCTTTCCATAAGCACGCGTCATCTGCATACATCAGGACTGGCCGCCTCCCAGCCCTGTCCTTTCCATAAGCACGCGTCATCTGCATACATCAGGACTGGCCGCCTCCCGGCCCAGTCCTTTCCATAAGCACGCGTCATCTGCATACATCAGGACTGGCCGCCTCCCGGCCCAGTCCTTTCCATAAGCACGCGTCATCTGCATACATCAGGACTGGCCGCCTCCCGGCCCAGTCCTTTCCATAAGCATGCGTCATCTGCATACATCAGGACTGGCCGCCTCCCGGCCCTGTCCTTTCCATAAGCACGCGTCATCTGCATACATCAGGACTGGCCGCCTCCCGGCCCAGTCCTTTCCATAAGCACGCGTCATCTGCATACATCAGGACTGGCCGCCTCCCGGCCCAGTCCTTTCCATAAGCACGCGTCATCTGCATACATCAGGACTGGCCGCCTCCCGGCCCTGTCCTTTCCATAAGCACGCGTCATCTGCATACATCAGGACTGGCCGCCTCCCGGCCCAGTCCTTTCCATAAGCACGCGTCATCTGCATACATCAGGACTGGCCGCCTCCCGGCCCAGTCCTTTCCATAAGCACGCGTCATCTGCATACATCAGGACTGGCCGCCTCCCGGCCCAGTCCTTTCCATAAGCACGCGTCATCTGCATACATCAGGACTGGCCGCCTCCCGGCCCTGTCCTTTCCATAAGCATGCGTCATCTGCAAACATTAGCACTGGCCACCTCCCGGCCCAGTCCTTTCCATAAGCACACGACATCTGCATACATCAGGACTGGCCGCCTCCCGGCCCTGTCCTTTCCATAAGCATGCGTCATCTGCATACAGCAGGACTGCCCGTCTCCTGGCCCAGTCTTTTCCATAAGCACGCGTCATCTGCATACATCAGGACTGGCCGCCTCCCCACCCTGTCCAGGACTGGCCGCCTCCCCGCCCTGTCCTTTCCATAAGCACGCGTCTTCTGCATACATCAGGACTGCCCGCCTCCCAGCCCTGTCCTGTCCATAAGCACGCGTCATCTGCATACATCAGGACTGGCCGCCTCCCAGCCCAGTCCTGTCCATAAGCAGGCGTCATCTGCATACATCAGGACTGGCCGCCACCCAGCCCTGTCCTTTCCATAAGCACGCGTCATCTGCATACATCAGGACTGGCCGCCTCCCCACCCTGTCCAGGACTGGCCGCCTCCCCGCCCTGTCCTTTCCATAAGCACGCGTCATCTGCATACATCACGACTGGCCGCCTCCCAACCCTGTCCTTTCCATAAGCACGCGTCATCTGCATACATGAGGACTGGCTGCCTCCCAGCCCTGTCCTTTCCATAAGCACGCATCATCTGCATACATCATGACTGGCTGCCTCCCAGCCCTGTCCTTTCCATAAGCAAGCGTCATCTGCATACATCAGGACTGGCCGCCTCCCGGCCCAGTCTTTTCCATAAGCACGCGTCATCTACATACATCAGGACTGGCCGCCTCCCGGCCCAGTCCTTTCCATAAGCACGCCTCATCTGCATACATCAGGACTGGCCGCCTCCCGGCCCAGTCCTTTCCATAAGCACGCGTCATCTGCATACATCAGGACTGGCCGCCTCCCGGCCCAGTCCTTTCCATAAGCACGCCTCATCTGCATACATCAGGACTGGCCGCCTCCCGGCCCAGTCCTTTCCATAAGCACGCGTCATCTGCAGACATCAGGACTGGCCGCCTCCCGGCCCAGTCCTTTCCATAAGCACGCGTCATCTGCATACATCAGGACTGGCCGCCTCCCGGCCCAATCCTTTCCATAAGCACGCGTCATCTGCATACATCAGGACTGGCCGCCTCCCGGCCCAGTCCTTTCCATAAGCACGCGTCATCTGCATACATCAGGACTGGCCGCCTCCCGGCCCAGTCCTTTCCATAAGCACGCGTCATCTGCATACATCAGGACTGGCCGCCTCCCGGCCCTGTCCTTTCCATAAGCACACGTCATCTGCATACATCAGGACTGGCCGCCTCCCGGCCCAGTCCTTTCCATAAGCACGCGTCATCTGCATACATCAGGACTGGCCGCCTCCCGGCCCAGTCCATTCCATAAGCACGCGTCATCTGCATACATCAGGACTGGCCGCCTCCCGGCCCAGTCCTTTCCATAAGCACGCGTCATCTGCATACATCAGGACTGGCCGCCTCCCGGCCCTGTCCTTTCCATAAGCACGCGTCATCTGCATACATCAGGACTGGCCGCCTCCCGGCCCAGTCCTTTCCATAAGCACACGTCATCTACATACATCAGGACTGGCCGCCTCCCGGCCCTGTCCTTTCCATAAGCACGCGTCATCTGCATACATCAGGACTGGCCGCCTCCCGGCCCAGTCCTTTCCATAAGCACGCGTCATCTGCATACATCAGGACTGGCCGCCTCCCGGCCCAGTCCTTTCCATAAGCACGCGTCATCTGCATACATCAGGACTGGCCGCCTCCCGGCCCAGTCCTTTCCGTAAGCACGCGTCATCTGCATACATCAGGACTGGCCACCTCCCTGCCCAGTCCTTTCCGTAAGCACGCGTCATCAGCAAACATCAGGACTGGCCGCCTCCCAGCCCTGTCCTTTCCATAAGCACGCGTCATCTGCATACATCAGGACTGGCCGCCTCCCAGCCCTGTCCTTTCCATAAGCACGCGTCATCTGCATACATCAGGACTGGCCGCCTCCCAGCCCTGTCCTTTCCATAAGAACGCGTCATCTGCATACATCAGAACTGGCCGCCTCCCCACCCTGTCCAGGACTGGCCGCCTCCCCGCCCTGTCCTTTCCATAAGCACGCGTCATCTGCATACATCAGGACTGGCCGCCTCCCAGCCCTGTCCTGTCCATAAGCACGCGTCATCTGCATACATCAGGACTGGCCGCCTCCCAGCCCAGTCCTGTCCATAAGCACACGTCATCTGCATACATCAGGACTGGCCGCCTCCCAGCCCTGTCCTTTCCATAAGCAAGCGTCATCTGCATACATCAGGACTGGCCGCCTCCCCACCCTGTCCAGGACTGGCCGCCTCCCCGCCCTGTCCTTTCCATAAGCACGCGTCATCTGCAAACATCAGGACTGGCCGCCTCCCAGCCCTGTCCTTTCCATAAGGACGCGTCATCTGCATACATGAGGACTGGCCGCCTCCCCACCCTGTCCAGGACTGGCCGCCTCCCCGCCCTGTCCTTTCCATAAGCACGCGTTATCTGCATACATCAGGACTGGCTGCATCCCGGCCCAGTCCTTTCCATAAGCAAGCGTCATCTGCATACATCAGGACTGGCTGCCTCCCAGCCCTGTCCTTTCCATAAGCAAGCGTCATCTACATACATCAGGACTGGCCGCCTCCCGGCCCAGTCTTTTCCATAAGCACGCGTCATCTGCATACATCAGGACTGGCCGCCTCCCGGCCCAGTCCTTTCCATAAGCACGCCTCATCTGCATACATCAGGACTGGCCGCCTCCCAGCCCTGTCCTTTCCATAAGAACGCGTCATCTGCATACATCAGGACTGGCCGCCTCCCCACCCTGTCCAGGACTGGCCGCCTCCCCGCCCTGTCCTTTCCATAAGCACGCGTCATCTGCATACATCAGGACTGGCCGCCTCCCAGCCCTGTCCTGTCCATAAGCACGCGTCATCTGCATACATCAGGACTGGCCGCCTCCCAGCCCAGTCCTGTCCATAAGCACGCGTCATCTGCATACATCAGGACTGGCCGCCTCCCAGCCCTGTCCTTTCCATAAGCACGCGTCATCTGCATACTTCAGGACTGGCCGCCTCCCCACCCTGTCCAGGACTGGCCGCCTCCCCGCCCTGTCCTTTCCATAAGCATGCGTCATCTGCATCCATCAGGACTGGCCGCCTCCCAGCCCTGTCCTTTCCATAAGCACGCGTCATCTGCATACATGAGGACTGGCCGCCTCCCCACCCTGTCCAGGACTGGCCGCCTCCCCGCCCTGTCCTTTCCATAAGCACGCGTCATCTGCATACATCAGGACTGGCCGCCTCCCGGCCCAGTCCTTTCCATAAGCACGCCTCATCTGCATACATCAGGACTGGCCGCCTCCCGGCCCAGTCCTTTCCATAAGCCTGCGTCATCTGCATACATCAGGACTTGCCGCCTCCCGGCCCAGTCCTTTCCATAAGCATGCGTGTTCTGCATACATCAGGACTGGCCGCCTCCCGGCCCAGTCCTTTCCATAAGCATGCGTCATCTGCAGACATCAGGACTGGCCGCCTCCCGGCCCCGTCCTTTCCATAAGCACGCGTCATCTACATACATCAGGACTGGCCGCCTCCCGGCCCAGTCCTTTCCATAAGCACGCGTCATCTGCATACATCAGGACTGGGTGCCTCCCGGCCCAGTCCTTTCCATAAGCACGCGTCATCTGCATACATCAGGTCTGGCCGCCTCCCGGCCCTGTCCTTTCCATAAGCACGCGTCATCTGCATACATCAGGACTGGCCGCCTCCCGGCCCAGTCCTTTCCATAAGCACGCGTCATCTGCATACATCAGGACTGGCCGCCTCCCGGCCCAGTCCTTTCCATAAGCACGCGTCATCTGCATACATCAGGACTGGCCGCCTCCCGGCCCTGTCCTTTCCATAAGCACGCGTCATCTGCAAACATTAGCACTGGCCACCTCCCGGCCCAGTCCTTTCCATAAGCACACGTCATCTGCATACATCAGGACTGGCCGCCTCCCGGCCCTGTCCTTTCCATAAGCATGCGTCATCTGCATACAGCAGGACTGGCCGTCTCCTGGCCCAGTCTTTTCCATAAGCACGCGTCATCTGCATACATCAGGACTGGCCGCCTGCCAGCCCAGTCCTTTCCATAAGCACGCGTCATCTGCATACATCAGGACTGGCCGCCTCCCGGCCCTGTCCTTTCCATAAGCATGCGTCATCTGCATACATCAGGACTGGCCGCCTCCCTGCCCAGTCCTTTCCGTAAGCACGTGTCATCTGCATACATCAGAACTGGCCGCTTCCCAGCCCTGTCCTTTCCATAAGCACGCGTCATCTGCATACATCAGGACTGGCCGCCTCCCGGCCCTGTCCTTTCCATAAGAACGCGTCATCTGCATACATCAGGACTGGCCGCCTCCCCACCCTGTCCAGGACTGGCCGCCTCCCCGCCCTGTCCTTTCCATAAGCACGCGTCATCTGCATACATCAGGACTGGCCGCCTCCCAGCCCTGTCCTGTCCATAAGCAAGCGTCATCTGCATACATCAGGACTGGCCGCCTCCCAGCCCAGTCATGTCCATAAGCACGCGTCATCTGCATACATCAGGACTGGCCGCCTCCCAGCCCTGTCCTTTCCATAAGCACGCGTCATCTGCATACATCAGGACTGGCCGCCTCCCCACCCTGTCCAGGACTGGCCGCCTCCCCGCCCTGTCCTTTCCATAAGCACGCGTCATCTGCATACATCAGGACTGGCCACCTCCCAGCCCTGTCCTTTCCATAAGCACGTGTCATCTGCATACATCAGGACTGGCCGCCTCCCCACCCTGTCCAGGACTGGCCGCCTCCCCGCCCTGTCCTTTCTATAAGCACGCGTCATCTGCATACATCAGGACTGGCCGCCTCCCAGCCCAGTCCTTTCCATAAGCACGCGTCATCTGCATACATCAGGACTGGCCGCCTCCCGGCCCTGTCCTTTCCATAAGCACGCGTCATCTGCATACATCAGGACTGGCCGCCTCCCGGCCCAGTCCTTTCCATAAGCACGCGTCATCTGCATACATGAGGACTGGCCGCCTCCCCACCCTGTCCAGGACTGGCCGCCTCCCCGCCCTGTCCTTTCCATAAGCACGCGTTATCTGCATACATCAGGACTGGCTGCATCCCGGCCCAGTCCTTTCCATAAGCAAGCGTCATCTGCATACATCAGGACTGGCTGCCTCCCAGCCCTGTCCTTTCCATAAGCAAGCGTCATCTGCATACATCAGGACTGGCCGCCTCCCCACCCTGTCCAGGACTGGCCGCCTCCCCGCCCTGTCCTTTCCATAAGCACGCGTCATCTGCAAACATCAGGACTGGCCGCCTCCCAGCCCTGTCCTTTCCATAAGCACGCGTCATCTGCATACATGAGGACTGGCCGCCTCCCCACCCTGTCCAGGACTGGCCGCCTCCCCGCCCTGTCCTTTCCATAAGCACGCGTTATCTGCATACATCAGGACTGGCTGCATCCCGGCCCAGTCCTTTCCATAAGCAAGCGTCATCTGCATACATCAGGACTGGCTGCCTCCCAGCCCTGTCCTTTCCATAAGCAAGCGTCATCTACATACATCAGGACTGGCCGCCTCCCGGCCCAGTCCTTTCCATAAGCACGCGTCATCTGCATACATCAGGACTGGCCGCCTCCCGGCCCAGTCCTTTCCATAAGCACGCCTCATCTGCATACATCAGGACTGGCCGCCTCCCAGCCCTGTCCTTTCCATAAGAACGCGTCATCTGCATACATCAGGACTGGCCGCCTCCCCACCCTGTCCAGGACTGGCCGCCTCCCCGCCCTGTCCTTTCCATAAGCACGCGTCATCTGCATACATCAGGACTGGCCGCCTCCCAGCCCTGTCCTGTCCATAAGCACGCGTCATCTGCATACATCAGGACTGGCCGCCTCCCAGCCCAGTCCTGTCCATAAGCACGCGTCATCTGCATACATCAGGACTGGCCGCCTCCCAGCCCTGTCCTTTCCATAAGCACGCGTCATCTGCATACATCAGGACTGGCCGCCTCCCCACCCTGTCCAGGACTGGCCGCCTCCCGCCCTGTCCTTTCCATAAGCACGCGTCATCTGCATACATCAGGACTGGCCGCCTCCCAGCCCTGTCCTTTCCATAAGCACGCGTCATCTGCATACATGAGGACTGGCCGCCTCCCCACCCTGTCCAGGACTGGCCGCCTCCCGCCCTGTCCTTTCCATAAGCACGCGTCATCTGCATACATCAGGACTGGCTGCATCCCGGCCCAGTCCTTTCCATAAGCACGCGTCATCTGCATACATCAGGACTGGCTGCCTCCCAGCCCTGTCCTTTCCATAAGCAAGCGTCATCTGCATACATCAGGACTGGCCGCCTCCCGGCCCAGTCCTTTCCATAAGCACGCGTCATCTGCATACATCAGGACTGGCCGCCTCCCGGCCCAGTCCTTTCCATAAGCACGCCTCACCTGCATACATCAGGACTGGCCGCCTCCCGGCCCAGTCCTTTCCATAAGCACTGCGTCATCTGCATACATCAGGACTTGCCGCCTCCCGGCCCAGTCCTTTCCATAAGCATGCGTCATTCTGCATACATCAGGACTGGCCGCCTCCCGGCCCAGTCCTTTCCATAAGCATGCGTCATCTGCAGACATCAGGACTGGCCGCCTCCCGGCCCCGTCCTTTCCATAAGCACGCGTCATCTACATACATCAGGACTGGCCGCCTCCCGGCCCAGTCCTTTCCATAAGCACGCGTCATCTGCATACATCAGGACTGGCTGCCTCCCGGCCCAGTCCTTTCCATAAGCACGCGTCATCTGCATACATCAGGTCTGGCCGCCTCCCGGCCCTGTCCTTTCCATAAGCACGCGTCATCTGAATACATCAGGACTGGCCGCCTCCCGGCCCAGTCCTTTCCATAAGCACGCGTCATCTGCATACATCAGGACTGGCCGCCTCCCGGCCCAGTCCATTCCATAAGCACGCGTCATCTGCATACATCAGGACTGGCCGCCTCCCGGCCCAGTCCATTCCATAAGCACGCGTCATCTGCATACATCAGGACTGGCCGTCTCCTGGCCCAGTCTTTTCCATAAGCACGCGTCATCTGCATACATCAGGACTGGCCGCCTGCCAGCCCAGTCCTTTCCATAAGCACGCGTCATCTGCATACATCAGGACTGGCCGCCTCCCGGCCCTGTCCTTTCCATAAGCATGCGTCATCTGCATACATCAGGACTGGCCGCCTCCCTGCCCAGTCCTTTCCGTAAGCACGCGTCATCTGCATACATCAGAACTGGCCGCTTCCCAGCCCTGTCCTTTCCCTAAGCACGCGTCATCTGCATACATCAGGACTGGCCGCCTCCCGGCCCTGTCCTTTCCATAAGAACGCGTCATCTGCATACATCAGGACTGGCCGCCTCCCCACCCTGTCCAGGACTGGCCGCCTCCCCGCCCTGTCCTTTCCATAAGCACGCGTCATCTGCATACATCAGGACTGGCCGCCTCCCAGCCCTGTCCTGTCCATAAGCACGCGTCATCTGCATACATCAGGACTGGCCGCCTCCCAGCCCAGTCCTGTCCATAAGCACGCGTCATCTGCATACATCAGGACTGGCCGCCTCCCAGCCCAGTCCTGTCCATAAGCACGCGTCATCTGCATACATCAGGACTGGCCGCCTCCCCACCCTGTCCAGGACTGGCCGCCTCCCCGCCCTGTCCTTTCCATAAGCACGCGTCATCTGCATACATCAGGACTGGCCACCTCCCAGCCCTGTCCTTTCCATAAGCACGTGTCATCTGCATACATCAGGACTGGCCGCCTCCCCACCCTGTCCAGGACTGGCCGCCTCCCCGCCCTGTCCTTTCCATAAGCACGCGTCATCTGCATACATCAGGACTGGCCGCCTCCCAGCCCAGTCCTTTCCATAAGCACGCGTCATCTGCATACATCAGGACTGGCCGCCTCCCGGCCCTGTCCTTTCCATAAGCACGCGTCATCTGCATACATCAGGACTGGCCGCCTCCCGGCCCAGTCCTTTCCATAAGCACGCGTCATCTGCATACATCAGGACTGGCCGCCTCCCGGCCCAGTCCTTTCCATAAGCACGCGTCATCTGCATACATCAGGACTGGCCACCTCCCGGCCCTGTCCTTTCCATAAGCACGCGTCATCTGCATACATCAGGACTGTCCGCCTCCCGGCCCAGTCCTTCCCATAAGCACAGCGCCATCTGCATACATCAGGACTGGCCGCCTCCTGGCCCTGTCCTTTCCATAAGCACACCGCCATCTGCATACATCAGGACTGGCCGCCTCCCGGCCCAGTCCTTTCCATAAGCACGGGTCATCTGCATACATCAGGACTGGCCGCCTCCCAGCCCAGTCCTTTCCATAAGCATGCGTCATCTGCATACATCAGGACTGGCCGCCTCCCGGCCCAGTCCCTTCTATAAGCACGCGTCATCAGCATACATCAGGACTGTCCGCCTCCTGGCCCTGTCCTTTCCATAAGCACGCGTCATCAGCATACATCAGGACTGGCCACCACCCGGCCCAGTCCTTTCCATAAGCAAGCGTCATCTGCATACATCAGGACTGGCCACCTCCCGGCCCAGTCCTTTCCATAAGCACGCGTCATCTGCATACATCAGGACTGGCCACCTCCCGGCCCAGTCCTTTCCATAAGCACGCGTCATCTGCATACATCAGGACTGGCCGCCTCCCGGCCCAGTCCTTTCCATAAGCACGCGTCATCTGCATACATCAGGACTGGCCGCCTCCCGGCCCAGTCCTTTCCATAAGCACGCGTCATCTGCATACATCAGGACTGGCCGCCTCCCGGCCCAGTCCTTTCCATAAGCACGCGTCATCTGCATACATCAGGACTGGCCGCCTCCCGGCCCAGTCCTTTCCATAAGCACGCGTCATCTGCATACATCAGGACTGGCCGCCTCCCGGCCCAGTCCTTTCCATAAGCACGCGTCATCTGCATACATCAGGACTGGCCGCCTCCCGGCCCAGTCCTTTCCATAAGCACGCGTCATCTGCATACATCAGGACTGGCCGCCTCCCAGCCCTGTCCTTTCCATAAGCACGCGCCATCTGCATACATCAGGACTGGCCGCCTCCCGGCCCAGTCCTTTCCATAAGCACGCATCATCTGCATCCATCAGGACTGGCCGCCTCCCGGCCCTGTCCTTTCCATAAGCACGCGTCATCTGCATACATCAGGACTGGCCGCCTCCCGGCCCAGTCCTTTCCATAAGCACGCGTCATCTGCATACATCAGGACTGGCCGCCTCCCGGCCCAGTCCTTTCCATAAGCCCGCGTCATCTGCATACATCAGGACTGGCCGCCTCCCGGCCCAGTCCTTTCCATAAGCACGCGTCATCTGCATACATCAGGACTGGCCTCCTCCCGGCCCTGTCCTTTCCATAAGCACGCGTCATCTGCATACATCAGGACTGTCCGCCTCCCGGCCCAGTCCTTCCCATAAGCACAGCTCCATCTGCATACATCAGGACTGGCCGCCTCCTGGCCCTGTCCTTTCCATAAGCACACCGCCATCTGCATACATCAGGACTGGCCGCCTCCCGGCCCAGTCCTTTCCATAAGCACGGGTCATCTGCATACATCAGGACTGGCCGCCTCCCAGCCCAGTCCTTTCCATAAGCACGCGTCATCTGCATACATCAGGACTGGCCGCCTCCCGGCCCAGTCCCTTCCATAAGCACGCGTCATCAGCATACATCAGGACTGTCCGCCTCCTGGCCCTGTCCTTTCCATAAGCACGCGCCATCTGCATACATCAGGACTGGCCGCCTCCCGGCCCAGTCCTTTCCATAAGCACGCATCATCTGCATCCATTAGGACTGGCCGCCTCCCGGCCCTGTCCTTTCCATAAGCACGCGTCATCTGCATACATCGGGACTGGCCGCCTCCCGGCCCAGTCCTTTCCATAAGCACGCGTCATCTGCATACATCAGGACTGGCCGCCTCCCGGCCCAGTCCTTTCCATAAGCCCGCGTCATCTGCATACATCAGGACTGGCCGCCTCCCGGCCCAGTCCTTTCCATAAGCACGCGTCATCTGCATACATCAGGACTGGCCACCTCCCGGCCCTGTCCTTTCCATAAGCACGCGTCATCTGCATACATCAGGACTGTCCGCCTCCCGGCCCAGTCCTTCCCATAAGCACAGCGCCATCTGCATACATCAGGACTGGCCGTCTCCTGGCCCTGTCCTTTCCATAAGCACACCGCCATCTGCATACATCAGGACTGGCCGCCTCCCGGCCCAGTCCTTTCCATAAGCACGGGTCATCTGCATACATCAGGACTGGCCGCCTCCCAGCCCAGTCCTTTCCATAAGCATGCGTCATCTGCATACATCAGGACTGGCCGCCTCCCGGCCCAGTCCCTTCTATAAGCACGCGTCATCAGCATACATCAGGACTGTCCGCCTCCTGGCCCTGTCCTTTCCATAAGCACGCGTCATCAGCATACATCAGGACTGGCCACCACCCGGCCCAGTCCTTTCCATAAGCAAGCGTCATCTGCATACATCAGGACTGGCCACCTCCCGGCCCAGTCCTTTCCATAAGCACGCGTCATCTGCATACATCAGGACTGGCCGCCTCCCGGCCCAGTCCTTTCCATAAGCACGCGTCATCTGCATACATCAGGACTGGCCGCCTCCCGGCCCAGTCCTTTCCATAAGCACGCGTCATCTGCATACATCAGGACTGGCCGCCTCCCGGCCCAGTCCTTTCCATAAGCACGCGTCATCTGCATACATCAGGACTGGCCGCCTCCCGGCCCAGTCCTTTCCATAAGCACTCGTCATCTGCATACATCAGGACTGGCCGCCTCCCGGCCCAGTCCTTTCCATAAGCACGCGTCATCTGCATACATCAGGACTGGCCGCCTCCCAGCCCTGTCCTTTCCATAAGCACGCGCCATCTGCATACATCAGGACTGGCCGCCTCCCGGTCCAGTCCTTTCCATAAGCACGCGTCATCTGCATACATCAGGACTGGCCGCCTCCCGGCCCTGTCCTTTCCATAAGCACACGTCATCTGCATACATCAGCACTGGCCTCCTCCCCACCCTGTCCAGGACTGGCCGCCTCCCCGCACTGTCCTTTCCATAAGCACGCGTCATCTGCATACATCAGGACTGGCCGCCTCCCAGCCCTGTCCTGTCCATAAGCACGCGTCATCTGCATACATCAGGACTGGCCGCCTCCCAGCCCTGTCCTTTCCATAAGCACGCGTCATCTGCATACTTCAGGACTGGCCGCCTCCCCACCCTGTCCAGGACTGGCCGCCTCCCCGCCCTGTCCTTTCCATAAGCACGCGTCATCTGCATCCATCAGGACTGGCCGCCTCCCAGCCCTGTCCTTTCCATAAGCACGCGTCATCTGCATACATGAGGACTGGCCGCCTCCCCACCCTGTCCAGGACTGGCCGCCTCCCGGCCCAGTCCTTTCCATAAGCACCCGTCATCTGCATACATCAGGACTGGCTGCCTCCCAGCCCTGTCCTTTCCATAAGCAAGCGTCATCTGCATACATCAGGACTGGCCGCCTCCTGGCCCAGTCTTTTCCATAAGCACGCGTCATCTGCATACATCAGGACTGGCCGCCTCCCGGCCCAGTCCTTTCCATAAGCACGCCTCATCTGCATACATCAGGACTGGCCGCCTCCCGGCCCAGTCCTTTCCATAAGCACGCGTCATCTGCATACATCAGGACTTGCCGCCTCCCGGCCCAGTCCTTTCCATAAGCACGCGTGTTCTGCATACATCAGGACTGGCCGCCTCCCGGCCCAGTCCTTTCCATAAGCACGCGTCATCTGCAGACATCAGGACTGGCCGCCTCCCGGCCCAGTCCTTTCCATAAGCACGCGTCATCTGCATACATCAGGACTGGCCGCCTCCCGGCCCAGTCCTTTCCATAAGCACGCGTCATCTGCATACATCAGGACTGGCCGCCTCCCGGCCCAGTCCTTTCCATAAGCACGCGTCATCTGCATACATCAGGACTGGCCGCCTCCCGGCCCAGTCCTTTCCATAAGCACGCGTCATCTGCATACATCAGGACTGGCCGCCTCCCGGCCCTGTCCTTTCCATAAGCACGCGTTATCTGCATACATCAGGACTGGCCGCCTCCCGGCCCAGTCCTTTCCATAAGCACGCGTCATCTGCATACATCAGGACTGGCCGCCTCCCGGCCCAGTCCATTCCATAAGCACGCGTCATCTGCATACATCAGGACTGGCCGCCTCCCGGCCCAGTCCTTTCCATAAGCACGCGTCATCTGCATACATCAGGACTGGCCGCCTCCCGGCCCTGTCCTTTCCATAAGCACGCGTCATCTGCAAACATCAGGACTGGCCGCCTCCCGGCCCAGTCCTTTCCATAAGCACACGTCATCTGCATACATCAGGACTGGCCGCCTTCCGGCCCTGTCCTTTCCATAAGCACGCGTCATCTGCATACATCAGGACTGGCCGTCTCCTGGCCCAGTCCTTTCCATAAGCACGCGTCATCTGCATACATCAGGACTGGCCGCCTGCCGGCCCAGTCCTTTCCATAAGCACGCGTCATCTGCATACATCAGGACTGGCCGCCTCCCTGCCCAGTCCTTTCTGTAAGCACGCGTCATCTGCATACATCAGAACTGGCCGCTTCCCAGCCCTGTCCTTTCCATAAGCACGCGTCATCTGCATACATCAGGACTGGCCGCCTCCCGGCCCTGTCCTTTCCATAAGAACGCGTCATCTGCATACATCAGGACTGGCCGCCTCCCCACCCTGTCCAGGACTGGCCGCCTCCCCGCCCTGTCCTTTCCATAAGCACGCGTCATCTGCATACATCAGGACTGGCCGCCTCCCAGCCCTGTCCTGTCCATAAGCACGCGTCGTCTGCATACATCAGGACTGGCCGCCTCCCAGCCCAGTCCTGTCCATAAGCACGCGTCATCTGCATACATCAGGACTGGCCGCCTCCCAGCCCTGTCCTTTCCATAAGCACGCGTCATCTGCATACATCAGGACTGGCCGCCTCCCCACCCTGTCCAATACTGGCCGCCTCACCGCCCTGTCCTTTCCATAAGCACGCGTCATCTGCATACATCAGGACTGGCCGCCTCCCAGCCCTGTCCTTTCCATAAGCACGTGTCATCTGCATACATCAGGACTGGCTGCCTCAACACCCTGTCCAGGACTGGCCGCCTCCCCACCCTGTCCTTTCCATAAGCACGCGTCATCTGCATACATCAGGACTGGCCGCCTCCCGGCCCAGTCCTTTCCATAAGCACGCCTGATCTGCATACATCAAGACTGGCCGCCTCCCGGCCCAGTCCTTTCCATAAGCACGCGTCATCTGCATACATCAGGACTGGCCGCCTCCCGGCCCAGTCCTTTCCATAAGCATGCGTCATCTGCATACATCAGGACTGGCCGCCTCCCGGCCCTGTCCTTTCCATAAGCACGCGTCATCTGCATACATCAGGACTGGCTGCCTCCCGGCCCAGTCCTTTCCATAAGCACGCGTCATCTGCATACATCAGGACTGGCCGCCTCCCGGCCCAGTCCTTTCCATAAGCACGCGTCATCTGCATACATCAGGACTGGCCGCCTCCCGGCCCAGTCCTTTCCATAAGCACGTGTCATCTGCATACATCAGGACTGGCCACCTCCCGGCCCTGTCCTTTCCATAAGCACGCGTCATCTGCATACATCAGGACTGTCCGCCTCCCGGCCCAGTCCTTTCCATAAGCACAGCGCCATGTGCATACATCAGGACTGGCCGTCTCCTGGCCCTGTCCTTTCCATAAGCACACCGCCATCTGCATACATCAGGACTGGCCGCCTCCCGGCCCAGTCCTTTCCATAAGCACGCGTCATCTGCATACATCAGGACTGGCCGCCTCCCAGCCCAGTCCTTTCCATAAGCACGCGTCATCTGCATACATCAGGACTGGCCGTCTCCCCGCCCTGTCCTTTCCATAAGCACGCGTCATCTGCATACATCAGGACTGGCCGCCTCCCAGCCCAGTCCTTTCCATAAGCACGCGTCATCTGCATACATCAGGACTGGCCGCCTCCCAGCCCAGTCCTTTCCATAAGCACGCGTCATCTGCATACATCAGGACTGGCCGCCTCCCGGCCCAGTCCCTTCCATAAGCACGCGTCATCAGCATACATCAGGACTGTCCACCTCCTGGCCCTGTCCTTTCCATAAGCACGCGTCATCAGCATACATCAGGACTGGCCACCTCCCGGCCCAGTCCTTTCCATAAGCAAGCGTCATCTGCATACATCAGGACTGGCCACCTCCCGGCCCAGTCCTTTCCATAAGCACGCGTCATCTGCATACATCAGGACTGGCCGCCTCCCGGCCCAGTCCTTTCCATAAGCACGCGTCATCTGCATACATCAGGACTGGCCGCCTCCCGGCCCTGTCCTTTCCATAAGCACGCGTCATCTGCATACATCAGGACTGGCCGCCTCCCGGCCCAGTCCTTTCCATAAGCACGCGTCATCTGCATACATCAGGACTGGCCGCCTCCCGGCCCAGTCCTTTCCATAAGCACGCCTCATCTGCATACATCAGGACTGGCCGCCTCCCTGCCCAGTCCTTTCCGTAAGCACGCGTCATCTACATACATCAGGACTGGCCGCCTCCCGGCCCTGTCCTTTCCATAAGCACGCGTCATTTGCATACATCAGGACTGGCCGCCTCCCGGCCCAGTCCTTTCCATAAGCACGCGTCATCTACATACATCAGGACTGGCCGCCTCCCGGCCCTGTCCTTTCCATAAGCACGCGTCATCTGCATACATCAGGACTGGCCGCCTCCCGGCCCAGTCCTTTCCATAAGCACGCGTCATCTGCATACATCAGGACTGGCCGCCTCCCGGCCCAGTCCTTTCCATAAGCACGCGTCATCTGCATACATCAGGACTGGCCGCCTCCCGGCCCTGTCCTTTCCATAAGCACACGTCATCTGCATACATCAGAACTGGCCGCCTCCCAGCCCTGTCCTTTCCATAAGCACACGTCATCTGCATACATCATGACTGGCCGTCTCCTGGCCCTGTCCTTTCCATAAGCACGCGTCATCTGCATACATCAAGACTGGCCGTCTCCTGGCCCCTGTCCTCGGTGGATCTCCTGGCCCCTGTCCTCGGTGGATCTCCTGGCCCCTGTCTTTGGTGGATCTCCTGGCCCCTCTTCTCGGTGGATCAGCCTCTACATCAGACAGATAAGTTAAGATCATTTATGTAAAAACTAAAAAGAAAAGGGGCCAAGACTCACCCTTGTCTGACGCCACTCCTAATCTTTCATGGTGGCATATATTCCCCGTTTTGGCAGAATCTGACGCAGCCTTCCACATCCTCATGGAGTTGAGAGAAACCTGCACAATCTTAGGGTCAGCTCCCTTTGTTACCAACAACCTCCATAACCTGCTTCTGAATACATTATCAATGGCTGCGCCGAGGTCCATAAACGCCAAGTAAAGACACCCCCCACCCCTTTGAAAGACACATATTTGTTTATTATTAAATGAATATTCAAACACTGGTCTTTTGTCCCCAATTCCTGTCTGAAACCATATTGTACAGCAGTGAGGGCACCCCCCTCTCAGAGGCCCAGTCCTCCAGGAGGTCTACAGTACTCTGCCCAGCACCTTGGCCGTGAAATCAATTAGCGATATTGGGCGATTACACTGAGGGTCTCCTCTGTCCCCCTTCTTGAAAATAGGCACAATAATACTGCTGGACCAGGATTCTGTGGGGACTACATGAATCGACTGCGTAAAACGTTTACAAGAATTGGGGCCCAGAGGTCAAGATTGCTCTTGAAAATATCTATCGAGACCCCTTCTGGTCCTGGTGCTTTTTTACTCCCACATCTCTCATCTACTGATGTTAGATCATCATCCCCAGGGCTGGCTGTCAGGCGCAATGTACTAATACAGTGATACTCAAAGTACGACCCAGGGGCCGCTTGTGGCCCTCTTGTCCTTTACATGCGGCCCCCCGGTGAACAGCAGCACGAGCTGCAGTTCAGGTGCTGAGCAACAATGTTTAGGAAAAAATGTTAAATAAACGGGCAAACATTTATTAACCTGCAAATAAATGCTTGCCTGTTTATTTAACATGTTTTTAGACCTCCTTACCCAATCCCTGACCCGCCCAGACCCCCTACCATCACCCTACTGGCATCAGTGCGGCCCTCGGTCACACTTCAGACCGTACTTTGTGGCCCCTGGGCAAATGTTTGTGAGTATCCATGTACTAATATCAAGAATTGACAACGAATGAGAATCAGATACATTAGTAAAATGAGTGACCCAAACATGCTGTGGATGGTCACATCTATACTGGTGACAGAACTGTCCTCAAAATAAGAAGGATTCCTGTTCGCCAAAATAGAGACACATCCTTCGTGGCCCACGCATTGGTTAATTGCGCCTAAGCCTTCCTTCTAAACCTATCTTTCCTTGCCCTAACTGTGTCCTTATAAAATTTCCTACAGGCTCTCACTTCCATGTTGTCTTTTGGGTCACCACCTTTTAACCGCCCGTAAAAGGCCGCTATGGGCTTCCGTGCTGGATTTATCAAACCATTTCTTGCACTTTGGTGCTCCCCATGACGCACACTATATTTTCTTGCGTTCACTCACCGTGCTAAAGTGCTTTAAGTTGGATGGAAATGGTGGGGGAAAGGCAGTCTCTAATGAGGCAACCTAATTAAGATACTTTTATTACAGGCTTGGTCTCTGTAACTAAGAACCCTGTAGTTGTTTACTAAGACTATTGAGCAAAGTTTATTAGCTAGCAGCAAAAGCAATAGCTGGCTGGGCCTCGCTGAACCCTTCCTACATTTACTAAGCCATGCCTGTGCTCTTTCCGAGCTTCGCTTCTACTTCTTCAAACACTGAAAAGCAGATTATAAATGCATGCTTGTCCAATGGCAGGGCACACTCTGCACAAAGGAAATCTACAGCTACTGTGGAGATGTGGGCAGCCGCTGCAACAGCTAGAGTCCTCCAGACTCTGTGAACATGCAGGACTGTTAGAAGCGCTCACCCTGTACTCCAGGTCAACGGAAGTGACATACTCCTCCACCCCTCCCCCAGCACCACTGCCGACAAACAGAATGAAACGCGAGGCAGGCAGTAGTAGAAGGGAAAGGGAAAGGGGAATGGGACAAGAGAAACACAGATTCTGGATATGACTTCTCAGCCTCGTCGCGATGCTGGGCACAGATTTCCATAGACTGTAATGGATATCAAACAATGTATATGAAATCCTTAATAATCTGTCCTGAATGTTCAGCATATAATCACAGTAACAGCAATGCCCCCTGAAGCTACCCTGCATGACCATCTCTGCATTCTGAATTGTTGCAAGACATAAGTTAACGCATGAACACCCAAACCCTTCCTTTCTATAACGAGGATAACTGCCTTCAACGTCACATACTTATACCCCCCGAGACAGATGTGCTTTCATTTTGTATCTGCTTGTAGCACAACTGAAAAACAATCTTCATTCATTAATTCACTGGAATACCTGATCTGCAACACACATGTATCTCCTCCCCAATACAACCGGTGGCGTGACGAAACTTGAGGGGACCCCCATGCAAAGTTCATGGAGCCCCCACGATCCCTCCCCGGACCCAGTCAGGAGCTCGCAGACCAGGGACCCGACGCCCATGCACAGGTCCAGAGGGGGCCCCTGGAGCCCAGGGGCACCCACATCACGGAGGCTAATGTCACACCACTGAATACAACTAGTACCTTTAATGTTCATCACATTTAGATATCACCATAGATGGTGGACGATAGAATTCCTTCTGTTACTTCATTCAATTTCACTCGCTTATTCAAAAGTGCCAAATTCTACAGTGATGGTTCAAATAACGGTTCAAAGTTTGTTTTTCAAATGGCCACAATCCTTAAGGAAAGAATAGTTTATCCAAAACTCGAATCACAGATCCATGCAGCAAGGTCCTGGCTGCAGAAACTTCAAAGCTTGTTTGTCTAAAAAGGACCTTGAGACACAGAGCACGTTGTGCTGGGTATCCAAGGTGGCCACCGCCATTCTCTGCCCTTCTCAGATTACCAGAGGTCCTGGAACTTCCTGCTGGTTGTCGTGAGGTGTCACACACAGTCACCTCCAGGAGTGTCCAGCCTTCCTCCAGATTGAGCCGATGCACTGGCCTGCTGTGCAGCGCCTGCCTCACTGCGATCTGTGCAGTGCCTGCCTCTCTGCGATCTGTGGAGTGCCTGCCTCACTGCGATCTGTGCAGTGCCTGCCTCACTGCGATCTGTGCAGTGCCTGTCTCTCAGCAAGCTATGCAGTGCCTGCCTCTCAGAGATCTATGCAGTGCCTGCCTCTCAGCGATCTGTGCAGTGCCTGCCTCTAAGCGATCTATGCAGTGCCTGCCTCTCCGCAATCTACGCAGTGCCTGCCTCTCTGCGATCTGTGGAGTGCCTGCCTCTCTGCGATCTGTGGAGTGCCTGCCTCTCTGCGATCTGTGGAGTGCCTGCCTATCTGCGATCTGTGGAGTGCCTGCCTCACTGCGATCTGTGCAGTGCCTGCCTCACTGCGATCTGTGCAGTGCCTGCCTCTCTGCGATCTCTGCAGTGCCTGCCTCTCTGCGATCTCTGCAGTGCCTGCCTCACTGCGATCTGTGGAGTGCCTGCCTCACTGTGATCTGTGCAGTGCCTGCCTCTCAGCGATCTATGCAGTGCCTGCCTCTCTGCGATCTGTGCAGTGCCTGCCTCTAAGCGATCTATGCAGTGCCTGCCTCTCTGCGATCTGTGCAGTGCCTGCCTCAGCGATCTATGCAGTGCCTGCCTCTTTGCGATCTGTGCAGTGCCTGCCCCACTGCGATCTGTGCAGTGCCTGCCCCTCTGCGATCTGTGGACTGCCTGCCTCATTGCGATCTGTGCAGTGCCTGCCTCACTGCGATCTGTGCAGTGCCTGCCTCTCAGCAAGCTATGCAGTGCCTGCCTCTCAGCGATCTATGCAGTGCCTGCCTGTCAGCGATCTGTGCAGTGCCTGCCTCTAAGCGATCTATGCAGTGCCTGCCTCTCTGCGATCTGCGCAGTGCCTGCCTCTCAGCAATCTATGCAGTGCCTGCCTCTCTGCAATCTGCGCAGTGCCTGCCCCACTGTGATCTGTACAGTGCCTGCCTCTCTGCGACCTGTGCAGTGCCTGCTTCACTGCGATCTGTGCAGGCCCTGCCTCACTGCGATCTGTGCAGTGCCTGCCTCTCTGCGTTCTGTGCAGTGCCTGCCTCTCTGCGTTCTGTGCAGTGCCTGCCTCACTGCGATCTGTGCAGTGCCTGCCTCTCTGCGATTTGTGCAGTGCCTGCCTCACTGCGATCTGTGCAGTGCCTGCCTCTCTGTGATCTGTGGAGTGCCTGCCTCACTGTGATCTGCGCAGTGCCTGCCTCTCAGCAATCCATGCAGTGCCTGCCTCTCAATGATCTGTGCAGTGCCTGCCTTACTGCGATCTATGCAGTGCCTGCCTCTCTGCGATCTGTGGAGTGCCTGCCTCACTGCGATCTGTGCAGTGCCTGTCTCACTGCGATCTGTGCAGTGCCTGCCTCACTGCGATCTGTGCAGTGCCTGCCTCTCTGCGATCTGTGCATTGCCTGCCTCTCTGTGATCAGTGCAGTGCCTGCCTCTCTGCGAGCTGTGCAGTGCCTGCCTCTCTGCGATCTGTGCATTGCCTGCCTCTCTGTGATCTGTGCAGTGCCTGCCTCTCACCTCAACCATCTCTCACTGACCCATCCACTTTCACCTATGTTATGCGGTCTTGTAAAGCGCGCAGCTGCCCCAGCGAAGGGGCATCCCGGCGCTGATAGCAGAAAACTGCACCGCCTCTAACAAGGAAGAGGCCTACAACGGAGGGAAGAGGTGTGTTTTGATTGCTTTACGGAAAGCCAAATAATTCTTCAAGCTGCGGATGGAAGTAGGAAGCGCGTTCCAAAGTTTGGCTGGCAAAGTGCGGAAGGAACGCCCCCCAGCACGTGCCCTCCTCACCCAGGGGATAACCGCCAAATGCTGCGCCATTGACCGAAGTTGACGGGAAGGGGTGTAAAGTGCAAGCAGGTTGGCCAGAATACCTGGGCCAGTGGAGTTCAAGATTTTGAAAGAAATACAAAGGGACTTAAACTCTATACGTTTGGCCACAGGCAGCCAGTGAAGCCGACGAATAGCACTGGATGCAGAGCAAGTCCTAGGCAGGCCAAGGAGAGTCCTGGTCGCAGCATTCTGGACCCTTTGCAGTCTCAAGATTTCAGACTTGTTAGACCCCAGATAGAGTGAGCTGGCATAGTCCAATCTCGACAGAATCGAAGCCTGAACAATAACCTGCCTGATGGAGGGGTCTGATGGAGCAGTAAAAATAAAAATTTTAACCCCTAACAAATTATATAATTAATTAATTAAAAATGTTCGTTTAAATGTATTAATCAACATTGTATATGTGGGAACGGTAATATGCCAATGTATGTGCTAAATAATCTACTAATGAATGTCCGTGTGTCTAATCATAACGTAAGAATAAAAAGCGTACTAAATAAAATAAATGCATGTTTGTGCTTCATAGAAATAAAATGTGTCGTTGCAAAAACAATAGTGATGGTAAGTAAGGAGCAGCTTAAATGTCGCTTTTTGCTAGGTAACAACTAATTGGGGTACGTAGACGGGAGGGAAACGAAAGGGATATTTTTCTCTATTTTAATTATGTTTTGTTTGCCTCAAATTAGTGCTTCTAAAGTAGAACCGAGTGGCGAGATAAAATGGCCGCCAGTGGGAAGATGTGCGCAGGTGCAAGGGGACACGTGGTACGGGATGAGATTGAAGAAATCTGGAACCTCGTGATGTCTCTGAGAGGCTAGGATGCAAGAAATGGTCAAGGCTGGTGTGACCTAATTGAACTGATAGTGTACCGTGATGATCAGGAGAGAGTCCGTGGGAAAGGAGCCCAAGAGAAAGGACAATGACTGCGGAGTTCTTGAATGTGTCAAAAGAAGATACAAATGGACTGATCGAATCGGATGGAAATGTTTAAGCGTATGGGAAAGGAAATGATCCAAGGACCCTTGAATCCAAGAGAACTTGATTAAAGAATGAATAAGCTGACATGCATGGACCAATGAAAGAAAAGCGTGATATTAATGTTGCAACAGTTAGTTAGCAAAGTTAGAATTGGGGTATAAGAGGGCCTACTCTTAGTGGGAGGGGGTCAGTTCCAGGGAAGTTCCAGAGAGTTCCAGTCAGAGTTCCAAGCAGTTCGTGAGTCGTGGTTGCAGTAGAGGAGACGAGTTGCAGGTAGCTGATGATGACGAGCTGAAGTTGCTGTTGCTGTCTTAACTTTACAGTTGAGTATGAGAATCAGGCTATTTCTAATCCCAAAGTTAGGTTAGAAATCATTAGGCTAAATTAGGAAGCTAGGCAGGTAACTAGGGTTTTGGCTTCATGACAGAATTTCCTTTTCTGCAATAAATTGGTTATGCTTAATAAAATTGTGAATTTAAAAATGAATAATTGAATAAAGTATTAAATTCTTTCCATGCTTTTAAAATTATATAAAATTTAAGATTCTTTAAACCCAAAATGACTCAGTGGTTATTTTCCTAAATGATTGTGACATGAGTAATTGGTTGATTGTGATTCAGCTGGTCTTAATCACTATGAACTAATTTCTTAAATGAATGATTCATCGACAAAACAATGAGCAGGAATATCTTAAGAAATAACTAAAAGAAAGTGACAAATTAAGGTAAATAGATATCGTTGCTCTTCCAGCGGTACACAAAAATGGTGTTCTCCATTTAGTTCTCATGCTTCTCCTAGGAGTACAGAATTTCATAAAGGTGTAAAAGGAAATCCAGGAGTGTGTGTGTGTTAGGCGATGTTTATGGGCCCCATCGTCATGTGGATATGAGAAATATAGTTTGCCCCTGGATGACCTATAAGTAACCTAGGAGGAGAATAGTTTTTATTGTATGCGCTGCATCAGATTTCTTGGTAGCAGAGGATGGTTTTCTATAGATTAGTTTAGTGATTATTGTTTATTGATTATTGATTATTTGATGACTAACACTATATGTTGAGTCGCGTTATGTTATATGTAAGTTTTCACGCTTCTGGGATGTAGGAAGTGGAACACGTGTGGCAAGAGAAGTCACATGGAATTTGGTACATGGTCTGAATTCATTTTGGTTATAACGCAGGTTGTGTTATGTTAGGGATTTCGGTGTGAAAAGTGTGTAAATGGAATAGCAAATCACGTTTACTTGTGAAACTTTGGCCTTAATTCTCAGGAGCCTAGTCTCCACATGTGTCTTATCCCCAGAGAAACGAGTAAATTGTTTGTTTGAAAGAAGGGTAAGGTAGAGGGAAGTGCTACTTTATCGGCGAAAGTAAATAATTCTGTGGTAGGGTAGAGGTAAGCGCTGCCTACTGGAAAAACAGGATTCTTGTGTAAAAGGACAAGGCTGTCACTTTGTTTAGCGAATCAGACTATGGAATTGTTTATTTGTTGTAACTAACAAAGAAAAACAGTAAAAAGAAAATTGCCGATAAATTTTGTTAAGGAGGGGTAAAGAGTAGAAGTGACGTGGAAAAGTGCCGCGCTAGGATTGGTTAGTGCACTAGTCACGTGAATACAGAGCAGGAGTGACGTAGAAAAAGGGCCGCGCTAGGATTGGTTGGTTCGCGGACGGTGGAAATTGTTCTGATTGGTACGTTAGTGTGAATCGCGCTGTAATTGGACGAAGTTCCGTACACAGAAACAGCGTTAGAGTAAAGAGAAAACATGCCGTATTACGAGTATGAAAGGGAGAGAACGTCATGGACAACGAAATTAAAGAATTTCTTTAAGAAAGACAAAAAGGTTGTGACTAGAGAGGGACAAGTAATTCCTCCGCCGAAATCAGCAGCTTCACATATGATGCTGAAATATGGATATCATACGTGCATATGGTTGGATAATTGGGTAAAATATACAAAGAATGATGGAGCATTGGCTTTTCCTGAAAATGGTTCTTTTAATGTAGCGGTTTTACGGAATTTAAAAGAAAAGATGCTTAAATTGGAACCTAGACCTAGACCGACACAGTTTGAGGCTTTAACAGAATGGGAAGATGAGATGTACGAGAAAGAAAGATTCAGAGGTATGAAAGGTTATGAGTTCGTGCCCGGAAGATTGTGGGGAATGAATCATGAGGACAGAATAAAACGATGGAGATGTGCTAACATGACAGGAGGTTTGTTTCCAGCTTTTACAGTTGAGGAAGGGACTAAGAAAAAACAGACTGAGAAAAAGAAACATTTAGAGAGAGAAAAGTATATGCATGAGAGCGAAACGAGTGACGAGTTGCTGGAAGATATATTAAATAAAAATCCACCTCCGTATCAGCAGAATTCTACAGTGGTGACACCAAATGCGCCACCAATAGAAACTATGCGAAATAAAAGTCCAGAAAAAAGACAAGAAATAAATAGGTCACAAGAACAAATAAGAACTTCCCAAAATGAGGGAATAGAAAATGATAGTGCAAGAGAATTGGCAAGGACAACAAAAGAATTAACTGAGAAAATTAGAGAATTAACCAAGAATATGGAAGCAGTTACCGTACCCGTAACAATAGGTCCAGTAATACCAGTTTTCGAGAATCAGAAAATTGATGAACGATCTTTGGTGATTCCCTTGAGTTCGCAATTCCAAAGAGAAAAGGAAAGAATGGAAACAAGTCCAGGAACGAGCAATTTGACTAGTGCTTACAGACCAAGTCCACCTGAAAATTTGACAGTGAATGAGTGTAGCGGTAGGAAAATGCCTATGGTAACTGAATCTGCAACAGTGACACCTGAAAAGAGTGGAAATTGGACAGAAATAAATAGTACTCCTATAGGTCCGACTCCTGATGAGTTAAATGAGTGGATAAAAGCTTTTAAAATAAAAGAAACAGAAGAAAAACCATTAGATGTGATCAGATTGAAAATTGACATGGAAGAATTAATTCTAGGAACGATTGGTACAGAAAAGATAAAGAATTATCAGGATGATGAAATAATGTTTCTGTGCAAAAGTATAACATGGAGGGCAAAGAATTTACATGACAAACTAGAAGAAGTGGCCGGTGAGATTGGAATAGATTTTGCAAAAGTAAAAACGTTGCAGAAACCATACAGAGTAGATTTTTGTGAAAAAGATATTGAAAATTTGAATACAGCAGGAAGGTTGACACAGATAAAAGAGTTGATTGTTTTGTTGAGAAAATGGGGTGATGTAGACAGATGGAAGGTTAGATGGACAAAGAAGAATGAGAAAAGTATAGACAAAGGTTCATTGGCTTTTATGATAACAGAAAAAGAACCTGTTGTTAAAGAATACCCTATGAGAGAAACTCCAGGTGGTAGTTATGTGCATGTTCCCTGGACTAGGCAGGACATCCTGTCATTTACAAATGACTTTCCAAAGTTAAGAGAAAAGCCAGTTGAGTGGTACCGACAGGTAGAAAGGTTTGTAAAGGTCTCGAAAGTGTTGTGGATAGATTTGGATGGATTGTTTGACATAGTGGTACCAACGGATCTGTGGTCAGAATGTAAGATTACAGTTGACTGGCCAACTGCAGAATATCCAAGAGATCCTAAGACAGGAGCTCCAGGACCAGATGTGATGAAGAAATACGACAAGGTGATTACCTTTTTGAAAAATAAGATTCCTCCAAAAGAGACAGATTGGGTTAAGATTGATAGAACTACACAGGAAAATAAGGAGAGTGTACATGCATATTATGAGCGATTGTTGTTGGTTTTCAAACAGTATAGTGGTTATGAGGAATTAAGTGAGAAGGATATGAGTCATTTTGTATACCGATTTGTATTTGGCTTGAAACAAGAAATAAGCGATATGATTAAGCAACATATGATAAACTGGCAGAATGCAAGTGTAGATGAGGTGCTGAGGTATGCTAAGTATTGTAGTGATGAAATAGAGAGTAAACAGCGTAAGTTGAAAGAAAAAGCAATGTGGGCACAAGTGAAAGTGGCAGAAAAACAAGAAGCCCAATTGGATAATAATAATGGAAACGAATCAGGACAGAATAAGATGCGACCAAATATAGGTAAAGGAAAAGGACAAGTGAGTCTAGAAGAGGCAAAGAAGAAATGGCCATGTCATAATTGCGGAAAATTAGGGCATTGGAGAAATGAGTGTAAGTTCCCACCTAAACCTAATCCGGAACATCAATCATTAACTCCACAGGTGCAGAATGAGGTAGTTGTTCAACAAAGTCAGGTGCCACAACCACCACTTCCCAACACTGTTAACCAGCAAAGATACAGTACAGAAACAGGATTCTACGGAGGAGAGCAGGTAACACAGTTGCCGAGAGCAGCTAACATTTCCCAGTATTGGTTGCATCAGAGTGAGGATGACCCGGATGAAAGTTTCTGACGGTGCGCAAGAAAGGGGAAAGAGTGCGTGCTTGGCGCAACTCTAGAGGTAGATCAGTCTGGTCCCTTTGTAGATGGAGAAGTGAATGGAGCAAACGTAACATTCCTTGTCGATACTGGAGCTACCCGTTCTACTGTTAGGTCAGTGGAAATTCCGAACCTTCCTCTCTCAGGTGAATGCATCCAAGTGGTAGGAGTAGCCAATCAGCAGATTAAAACCCCACTTACTGAATTGGTAGAAGTAAAAATTGGTTCTTTTAGAAAAATGCATAAATTTGTAGTGTGCGATTGTAGTCCTGTAAATCTTCTAGGTCGTGACCTTTTGTGTAAAATGAATTGCACGATTTATTGTACACCAGAAGGAATAGGTTTTCAGACTTCGGATGAAGATGTTTTGTATAAAGTAACTTTGATGAATCAAGAACCTGAAACGAATGGTTTATTTCCTGCATTTGATGCAGAAAAACTTCCAGAAGAACTAAAAGGTGCAGTAAAAGAAAGTGTGTGGGATTTTATAGGAGAGGACATTGGATTAATGAGAGAAGTTGATCCCGTAAAAGTGACAGTGAAAGAAGGGATAAGTTATCCAAACACGCCACAGTACAAATTAACTCCAGAAATAATTGAAGGAATAACTCCTGTGATAAATAAGATGATTGAACAGGGAATTCTGAAAGAAATCATGAGCAGTCCATGTAATTCACCTATTATGGGACTGAAAAAGCCAAATGGAACATACAGAATAGTACAGGATTTGAGAAAGATCAACAAAATAGTTGTACCATGCTGTCCAATAGTGCCAAACCCTGCAGTGATTCTATATCAAATTCCGCATGAAGCAGAGTGGTACACTGTGATAGATTTGTGTCATGCATTTTTCTCTATTCCGTTGCATCCAGATAGCCAGCCATTATTTGCATTCCGTTTCGGAGAGCGTATTTTGGCATGGTGCCGAATTCCACAGGGGTATACAGAAAGCCCCTCAATTTTTAATCAGATTCTAAAGAGATCTCTGGAAGATTTAAAAATGCCAGAAAAATCAGTGATGGTGCAGTATATCGATGACCTATTGGTAGCATCGAAAACCAAAGAGGCATGTGTAAGTGACACAATTGCTTTACTGAACCATTTGGAGAAAAGAGGACATAAGGTGTCCCCTTCAAAATTACAGTTTTGTCAGAAAGAAGTCCAGTATTTAGGGCATAAAATTGAGAAAGGAGTGCGGAAAATAGCGACAGAAAGAGTAAGAATGATTCAAGGAATGAGAGCACCAATGACTCAAAGAGAGGTAAGAATGTTTTTGGGAATGGTTGGATATTGTCGACAATGGATAAGTGGATTTTCTTTGATTGCAAAACCATTACAAAAACTGACAAAGAAAGATGTAAAAGACCCTTTTGAATTAAACAAAGAAGAAATGAAATCTTTCAAAGAATTGAAAAAGAAACTGTGTGAGGCCCCTGCATTAGGCATGCCTGATTATGAGAAGGATTTTGAGTTATACTGCAGTGAAAGAGATGGATGTGCATTTTCAGTACTGGTACAAAAACACGGCACCATGAAGAGGCCTATAGCTTACTTTTCAGCTGTTTTAGATCCTATAGCAAAAGCATTGCCTGGATGTTTGAAAGCAGTTGCTGCTACTTGTGTAAGTCTGGAACAAAGTGAAGGTATAGTGATGGGGTATCCACTGAGAGTATATGTTCCCCATTCAGTAGAAATTCTTTTGACAAGAACAAAAACACAGTACATGACACATAGTCGGCTGACTAAGTACGAAAAAGTCATCTTGAGTGCAGAAAATGTGACCATAGATAGATGCATAAATGTAAATCCTTCGACATCATTGCCAGATGAAGAGAGTATAATTGAACAAGATGAAGTAGATCATGATTGTCTGAATGTGCTGGAATATTGCACAAAACCAAGAGCTGACATAAAAGATGAACCGTTAAAGGAATCCGATTATGTCATGTTTGTAGATGGTTCATGTTTACGCACAAAGGAAGGAGTGTTAAGCGCAGCTTATGCAGTATGCACAGTAGCAACTGTGATGGAAGCGTCTTGTCTGAAAGGAGTTAGGTCAGCCCAAGTTGCGGAACTAATTGCTTTGATTCAAGCATGTAAATTGGGAAAAAATGTACGAATCACGATTGTGACCGATAGCCAATATGGTTTCGGCATCGTACATGATTTTGGCCAGATTTGGTCACAAAGAGGATTTTTGACATCTGCAGGAACACCTATCAGAAATGGGGATTATGTTAAAAAACTGCTTGAGGCGATACAGCTGCCTAAACAAATAGCTGTAGTGAAGTGCAAGGCGCATAAGAAAAACGAAGACTACATAGCGGTCGGCAATAATTATGCTGATGAGATCGCTAGATATTGTGCGGAAAACATGGCGTCCCTGAACAAAAATAGAGAAAGGGAGCATGTCTCTTGTCCTTTGCTTTTCACTAACGCAGTCGAAACATGGGATGAAGTAAGGCAGTTACAAGAAACAGCAAGAGATGAGGAAAAGGATTACTGGATTAAAGCAGGGTGTAGAAGACAGGAAGATAATGGAGTGTGGGTATACAGAGATGAAAGACCAGTTATGCCTGATAGCATGATTGCAGACATGGCACGGATGTACCATGGACAAGCTCATATTGGGAGAGATGCAATGATCAGACTTTTTAGACAGACCTGGTATAACCCAAAATTCAGAGCCATTGCTGAAAGTCTTTGTCAAAGATGTCTTATTTGTCAACAGTTTAACCCAGGAAGGAAAACCGTAGTGAGTCTAGGAACAATAGGACGAGAAGGAGGTCCATTCACAAGGATACAGATGGATTTCATTGAGATGCCCCCTAGTAACAGATTAAGATATGTTCTGGTGGTCGTCTGTTTGTTCTCTCGTTGGGTGGAGGCATACCCCACAAGAAGGAATGATGGAACAACAGTGGCAAAACTTATGCTACGAGAGTTCATTCCGAGGTATGGTTTTCCAGTCACAGTTGAGACAGATAGAGGAACACATTTTCAAAATGAGTTGATCCAATTGATTTGTGAAGCACTGAGTATTAAACAAAAATTACATTGTGCTTACAGACCAGAGGCTTCTGGGGTAGTAGAGCAGATAAATGGAACAATTAAAAACAGATTAGGAAAAATGTGTCAAGCTACAGGACTCAAATGGCCAGATGCACTGCCTCTTGTTCTAATGACCATCAGAAGCATCCCTGAAAAGAAAACGGGACTCAGTCCTCATGAAATGATCATGGGACGAGCAATGAGACAAGCCCACGTACCAGTCAACAAGTTATTAACAATAACTGATGATCTAATACTGGATTATTGCAAAGGACTGGCTGATGTGGTGCGTTCTGTGTTTCATCAGGTTGGACCGGATGCGACCACTCTTGAAAGAAAACCAGCCCACGACTTGAATCCAGGAGACTGGGTCCGTATTAAAGTCCACAGGAGAAGAAACTGTCTAGTTCCGCGTTGGGATGAGCCAAGACAGGTAATCCTAGTAACAACGACTGCTGTCAAGTGTGCAGGAGTGAAGAACTGGGTTCATGCCAGCCACACAATCAGAATTCCAGAACCTACAGATCGACATGTGAGTCGGCGTCTGGAAGTGTGGGATAAAAGTTTAACGGCTGGAACAACCAAGATAAAAGAAAGGGTGCCAGAACTTGAAGATCGACCTGAAAGTCGACATCTGGAGACCCCAACGGAAAACACCTCTATAGAAGAAGAGGAACAAGAAGAAGAAGAAGAAAGAAATTCAGAAGTTCCAGAACTTGAAGATCGACCTGTAAGTCGACATCTGGAAATATCTGACACAACTTCAGGATCTGATGATTCAGCTGCAAATTGGGAAGAATTCCGAAAGAGAACTTGGGGTTATAAACCAATTAGAGAAGAAACTGAGCAAGAAATTGAGTTAGATGAACAACCAAGTACAAGTTATGGTGGAAATCCTTCAGAAACAATATTAATAGATGAAGTAGGGAAAGAAGTACACAAAAAGTTAGAAAATCGAGAAGAACCCCGAGGAGCAATAGGGATAGATAGAAAAACAGGAGAACAGGGAAATTCAGAAACAGATAAGGAGGAAAACACCAAATCGGAAGAACCCCGAGGAGGGACAGTGATAAGGGAAAACAAAAAGGAGAAGACAGATCCACCAGTAGGAGATGACGAGATTGTAAGTTTCAAAATAAGAGACAATAGTGAGACAGTTGAAACAGAAACAGAAGAAAGTGGAGGAGAGGAAAAAGCAAAGACTGAATCAAGAAAAAGAAATTGGAAATCAGAAAGAGAAGAAAGAGAAGGTGAAGCCAAAAGGCCAAGAAAAGGAGATAATTGGCCCAACAGCTATGTAAGAAAATTGAGATATAGAATAATAAGAGCAGAAGATGAAGATGCTGAACAAGTAAATGAGGTAACAAGTCAAAAGGGACAAGAAAAACCCAGTGGAAAAAGATTACAAAAGTCCAAAAGGACAAAGAAAGTGAATTCAAAATTTAAGTCACCTGAGTGGCTGTATATTGCACTAACTGATTACAAAGAAGAAGAAGAAAACACTCACGGAAACCAGAGACTGAGAAGTCGGATGGGAAAAGGTGAGATGCAACGAAACTGAAGTGAAGACTTATAGTGCTTCTACCGGACGTGACAAATTTACTGGACGTGACAAATCACCGGATGTGACAACGAAAGAATTCTGGAGAGAATTAAAGAAAGTACCAAGCAAAGACTTTTTTGAAAGCAGAGTGGCATCTAAGTCATTTCTGAGGTGTAGTGACACAATTTTCTGAAACTTAATAAATAGAAAAAGAAAAATGGAAAATAATAGGGATAGAAGAGATAAATGTGAATTTATAAAGAGATGGTGCAAAATGTGCTGCTTTTGTACAGGGTTATTAATGACCATATGGATAGTTTTAGCAATCACAATTCCTATTAGTGTAGCTGTGATAGAAGCAAAGAATGATACTAAACAAGAAAAAGAAACTAGTATTAAAGAACAAGTTGTTTTAAGAAGTAGTGCAGAGTTGCATAAGGATAGGTCAGTAACAGATTTCTCAAAGAATGTTTTTACAAAATTGTTGTATGAGTACGTAAAAACAATGGAAGTAAGAGATTGTTATGTTTGTATGCAGTTGCCTGCATCAGTATCGGAAGGTGTGACTTATCATCACTTACCTTTGACTTATGGAATAACATGTAGTGTAATAGCAAGTTTATTTTATAAAACAGGTAGATTAGAATCTTATTATACTGATATAGATAAGATATTTGCAAACATTCCCGTAGTACCAGAACTTAACAAAGTAAAACCAGCAAAAGTTTTAGGAGAATTCTTTTAGAACATAGAAAATTAACGTTAGAAGAAATAGTTAGTAACAACCTTACCTGTGAGTTAAAGAAAGAAGAAAAAGTATTTTTGGATATGGTTGAAGAAAGAAGAATGAAATTTCAAAAAGAAGCAATAAAGGAGGAAGGAAAACGTTCATGGACGTTTGAGGAAGGAAATCATGAAGGGAAAAGGATAAATGCAGCAATGACTTTAGATTGGCCACAAACAGGAAAGTTGTGCATTAAGAGAAATAAGACAGTCTATGACAATTACTTTGTAGGTTCCAGTATCTGCCATGACAATTATCAAATTCTGGGAGGTTGGGGATTCAAAGGTGGAAAGGACCCAATATTTCCAGGTATCTATTATATTTGTGGGAATAGAGCTTATTACAGGTTACCGGACCATTGGTATGGAACTTGCTATGTAGGCCTGGTCTTTCCAAAGATTTTTCACATGGACAGAGAAGAAAAGGGAACATACAAGATGATTAATAGATTTACACGTAGAAAAAGGGAAAGTTTTTCAGAAATTGTAGGTGATATTTTTGGAGCATTAATACCAGCAGTGGGAATATCTTTGAATGCATTTAAAATTCGGAAGTTATCCACAGTAGTAGATCGTTTGTCTACAGATACTGCGGGAGGGTTCTTAATGGTAAATACCGAAATGGTTGCCATGAGAGCTATGGTGATGCAAAATCGGCTGGCCCTTGATATTCTTTTGGCAAAAGAGGGTGGAGTTTGTGGAATGTTGAAAGTCCAACATTGTTGTACTTACATTCCGGATAACAGTGAAAATATACAAAAGTATATTACAAATATTACAAGTCTGCACATTAGTTCCACTGGAGGTTGAAAGTGTTTTGGGAAAACTTGGTAGAGGGTTTTCCTCAATAGCAAATTGGTTAACTAGGATGAGTAGACTAGTGATAGGGAAAGTTATAATAGTAGCAACTATAGTAATATTATTAGCCATGATGTTGAGAATAGTAATCACATGTATAAAGAGAAAAGTAAGACAGAATAAGATAAGAAGAAATAACAGATTAATGAGAGAAAGAGAGAGAGAAATGGGTGAAATTGAGTTGGAGAAAATGAAAGAAAGCATGTATAAAGAGACTAAAAGGCAAGATGAAGAAGAGACAGAGATATGAATAACAGAAAGTAAAGGATGAAAGACATGCTGCCTGAAAAGAAGTATGACTTGGTTTTATGTGGTGATTTAAAAATCACCAAAGGGGGATTGATGGAGCAGTAAAAATAAAAATGTTAACCCCTAACAAATTATATAATTAATTAATTAAAAATGTTCGTTTAAATGTATTAATCAACATTGTATATGTGGGAACGGTAATATGCCAATGTATGTGCTAAATAATCTACTAATGAATGTCCGTGTGTCTAATCATAACGTAAGAATAAAAAGCGTACTAAATAAAATAAATGCATGTTTGTGCTTCATAGAAATAAAATGTGTCGTTGCAAAAACAATAGTGATGGTAAGTAAGGAGGAGCTTAAATGTCGCTTTTTGCTAGGTAACAACTAATTGGGGTACGTAGACGGGAGGGAAACGAAAGGGATATTTTTCTCTATTTTAATTATGTTTTGTTTGCCTCAAATTAGTGCTTCTAAAGTAGAACCGAGTGGCGAGATAAAATGGCCGCCAGTGGGAAGATGTGCGCAGGTGCAAGGGGACACGTGGTACGGGATGAGATTGAAGAAATCTGGAGCCTCGTGATGTCTCTGAGAGGCTAGGATGCAAGAAATGGTCAAGGCTGGTGTGACCTAATTGAACTGATAGTGTGCCGTGATGATCAGGAGAGAGTCCGTGGGAAAGGAGCCCAAGAGAAAGGACAATGACTGCGGAGTTCTTGAATGTGTCAAAAGAAGATACAAATGGACTGATCGAATCGGATGGAAATGTTTAAGCGTATGGGAAAGGAAATGATCCAAGGACCCTTGAATCCAAGAGAACTTGATTAAAGAATGAATAAGCTGACATGCATGGACCAATGAAAGAAAAGCGTGATATTAATGTTGCAACAGTTAGTTAGCAAAGTTAGAATTGGGGTATAAGAGGGCCTACTCTTAGTGGGAGGGGGTCAGTTCCAGGGAAGTTCCAGAGAGTTCCAGTCAGAGTTCCAAGCAGTTCGTGAGTCGTGGTTGCAGTAGAGGAGACGAGTTGCAGGTAGCTGATGCTGACGAGCTGAAGTTGCTGTTGCTGTCTTAACTTTACAGTTGAGTATGAGAATCAGGCTATTTCTAATCCCAAAGTTAGGTTAGAAATCATTAGGCTAAATTAGGAAGCTAGGCAGGTAACTAGGGTTTTTGGCTTCATGACAGAATTTCCTTTTCTGCAATAAATTGGTTATGCTTAATAAAATTGTGAATTTAAAAATGAATAATTGAATAAAGTATTAAATTCTTTCCATGCTTTTAAAATTATATAAAATTTAAGATTCTTTAAACCCAAAATGACTCAGTGGTTATTTTCCTAAATGATTGTGACATGAGTAATTGGTTGATTGTGATTCAGCTGGTCTTAATCACTATGAACTAATTTCTTAAATGAATGATTCATCGACAAAACAATGAGCAGGAATATCTTAAGAAATAACTAAAAGAAAGTGACAAATTAAGGTAAATAGATATCCTTGCTCTTCCAGCGGTACACAAAAATGGTGTTCTCCATTTAGTTCTCATGCTTCTCCTAGGAGTACAGAATTTCATAAAGGTGTAAAAGGAAATCCAGGAGTGTGTGTGTGTTAGGCGATGTTTATGGGCCCCATCGTCATGTGGATATGAGAAATATAGTTTGCCCCTGGATGACCTATAAGTAACCTAGGAGGAGAATAGTTTTTATTGTACGCGCTGCATCAGGTCAAAGAACCCCAACAGCGGTTTGAGCCCCCACAATATGCCAAAACAGGTCCCCGCCACCTTCTTATTTTGGGTTTGGAAGCTGAGGGCAGAATCTACCCAGACACCCAGGTTTTTTACCACCTGTTTGGGGGCAGGTGCATGCCCCAGAGTGGCAGGCCACCAGTGCTCACTCCACAGCTCAGAGTCTTTCCCTACCAGCAATACCTCGGACTTACTGGCATTGAGCTGGAGACAGTTGGCAGTCATCCACTCTGTGATAGCCTCAAGGTCACTCCGGAATTTGCAAGCGTCCCGTGTGGAGTCGTCCGCGAGTGCGACTACCAACTGTGTATCGTCCGCATATGATACTGCCGTGAGCCCTCTGCTCTTAGCCACCGTAGCTAACGGTTGTACATACAGGTTGAAAAGGGTTGGGCTCAGGGCTGAACCCTGCGGCACCCCCTGTTTGGTAGTATGGACTCTAGAAGCAAAAGGGGGGACGGCTACCTGGAAGGTCCTTTCTGTAAGAAAAAAGGCAAACCAGTCCAGGGCCGAATCAACAATGCCCACCTCCTCCAACCGTTACAGCAGGATCTGGTGAGACACAGTGTCAAACGCGGCACTGAGGTCTAATAAGATCAGTGCCGAAGTACGACCCTCGTCTAGAGCCCACCTCAGATGTTCGGTCACGGCTAGGAGAGCAGATTCCGTGCTGTGACCAGGGCGGAAACCATTCTGGGAGGGGTCCAGTATGTTATTTTCCTCCAGATAGCCCGTCAAGATGGAATTGATGTAGGCCTCAGAGATCTTGGAGACCCAGGGTAGGAGGGAGATATGGCGAAAGCTCTCTGGTTTGGCTGCATCGAGATTAGGTTTTTTTAACAAGGGGACCACCCTAGCTTGCTTCCAAGAGCTGGGAACCACCGCCATAGAGAAAGACAGGTTGATCACCTGGCTCAGGGTTGTAAGAAGCACCGGTAAGATTTTCATAAATTGGTCAGGCTTAAGGGGGTCAGTGGGAGAGCCAGATTTAACCTTGCTACAGAGCACAGATAGCTCCTCTTGGGAGATCGGCGGGAAAGCGGCCAAAGCATGCGTAGGAGGGTGTCTAGGCACAGGGTCAGGGCATAGCGCTACCTGGGGGAAGGACTTATAGATCTTGTCCACCTTCTCCACAAAGAAGGAGGCAAGTGCCTCGCATTGCTCATCTGACGATATCAAGGTCGCATTAAAGGCCGTCAATGGTTTAAGATCTTTTAGTCTCGAGAAGATGCTTTTGGAGGGGTTATTACTACTCCTAATCTCGTCCGCCTCAGCCATCTCTCTGTGACCCATGCACTTTCACCGCTCACCTCAGCCATCTTTCACTGACCCATGCACTTTCACCTATCGCCTCAGCCATCTCTCTGTGACCCATGCACTTTCACCACTCACCTCAGCCATCTCTCACTGGCCCATGCGCTTTCACTGCTCACCTCAGCCATCTCTCACTGACCCATGCAATTTCACTGCTCACCTCAGCCATCTTTCACAGACCCATGCAATTTCACCTATCGTCTCAGCCATCTCTCTGTGACCCATGCACTTTCACCGCTCATCTCAGCCATCTTTCACTGACCCATGCACTTTCACCTATCGCCTCAGCCATCTCTCAGTGACCCATGCACTTTCACCGCTCACCTCAGATGTCCCTCACTGACCCATGCGCTTTCACTGCTCACCTCAGCCTTCTCTCACTGACCAGTGCACTTTCACAGCTTACCTCAGCCTTCTCTCACTAACCCATGCGCTTTCACTGCTCACCAACCCATGCGCTTTCACTGCTCACCTCAGCCATCTCTCACTGACCAGTGCACTTTCACTGCTCACCTCAGCCATCTCTCACTGACCAGTGCACTTTCACTGCTCACCTCAGCCATCTCTCCCTGAGCACTGCACTTTCACAGCTCACCTCAGCCATCTCTCACTGGCCCATGCACTTTCACCTATCGCCTCAGCCATCTCTCTGTGACCCATGCACTTTCACCGCTCACCTCAGCCATCTCTCACTGACCCATGCGCTTTCACTGCTCACCTCAGCCATCTTTCACTGACCCATGCACTTTCACCTATCGCCTCAGCCATCTCTCTGTGACCCATGCACTTTCACCGCTCATCTCAACCATCTTTCACTGACCCATGCACTTTCACCTATCCCCTCAGCCATTTCTCAGTGACCCATGCACTTTCACCGCTCACCTCAGCTGTCCCTCACTGACCCATGAACTTTCATTGCTCACCTCAGCCACCTCTCACTGACCCATGCACTTTCATCTCTCACCTCAGCCATCTCTCACTGACCCATGCGGTTTCACCGCTCACCTCAGCCATCTCTCACTTACCCATGCGCTTTCACTGCTCACCTCAGCCATCACTCACTGACCCATGCAATTTCACTGCTCACCTCAGCCATCTTTCACTGACCCATGCACTTTCACCTATCGCCTCAGCCATCTCTCAGTGACCCATGCACTTTCACCGCTCACCTCAGCTGTCCCTCACTGACCCATGCACTTTCATTTCTCACCTCAGCCATCTCTCACTGACCCATGCACTTCCATCTCTCACCTCATCCATCTGTCCCTGACCCCTACCTCAGCCATCTCTCACTGACCCATGCACTTCCATCTCTCACCTCATCCATCTGTCCCTGACCCCTGCGGTTTCCCTGCTCACCTCGGCCATCTCTCACTAACATGTGCATTTTCACTTCTCACCTCAGCCATCTCTTCCTGACCCATGCGCTTTCACTGCTCAACTCAGTCATGTCTCACTGACCCATACACTTTCACTGCTCACCTCAGCCATCTTCACTCGCTCATGCGCTTTCCCTGCTCACCTCAGCCATCTGTCACTGGCCCATGCGTTTTCACTGCTCACCTCAGCCATCTCTCACTGTCCCATGCGCTTTCACCATTCATCTCAGCCATCTGTCACTGGCCCATGCACTTTCACTGCTCACCTTAGCCATGTCTCACTGACCCATGCACTTTCAGTGCTCACCTTTCTCACTGACCCATGTGCTTTCACTGCTCACCTCAGCCTTCTCTCAGTGACCAGTGCACTTTCACAGCTTATCTCAGCCTTCTCTCACTAACCCATGCACTTTCACTGCTCACCTCAGCCATCTCTCACTGACCAGTGCACTTTCACTGCTCACCTCAGCCATCTCTCACTGACCAGTACACTTTCACAGCTCACCTCAGCCATCTCTCACTGACCCATGCACTTTCACCTATCGCCTCAGCCATCTCTCTGTGACCCATGCACTTTCACCGCTCACCTCAGCCATCTCTCACTGGCCCATGCACTTTCACCTATCGCCTCAGCCATCTCTCTGTGACCCATGCACTTTCACCGCTCACCTCAGCCATCTTTCACTGACCCATGCACTTTCACCTATCGCCTCACCCATCTCTCAGTGACCCATGCACTTTCACTGCTCATCTCAGCCATCTTTCACTGACCCATGCAGTTTTAGTGCCTAGACTGACACCTGCTCAGCGCCAGGATACCCTGCTGGGTAATAGAGAGCTCTACAGATCTGCATAACATAACAGTAATCAGACTCGATTAGCATCATCTGGCCTAGTTAAAGCTTTTCTTAAGAGCCTGACTTAGTAGATGTGGTAATGTCATGAAACCCCAAACATGTTATTCTATGACTCTTCATACCCCTGCTCTACATGCATGCAAAGTGTCCTGCGAAGTGATGACGGAAAGCTGCAGACCCTGCTTGAGCAGTGTCCTTCTTTTTACATACTCCACTTTTCTTCGGGTATGTTTTAAGACCAGGCCTCATAGGCTGAGGGGAAGAAACACAGCAACAGTCCAGAGAAGGAGATAGCTGCAGATCTGAGAGGTAGGGCCACCTGTCCTAGGACTGAGGGATCAGCAGGTGATTAGGGCCAGGAACCATTTTTATAGAAACCTTTCGGCCCTCAACAAGCAGCCCCGCAGTGCTACCAGTAGGGTATGTGTGATGGAAGTGACTGTAGTGTCTGTGCCTCAGCCTATGTGTGAGAAGTTGGCCTGGTATATGCTGTCCACTAATTATAGTGGGCACCTTGCACCAGTCCAAACAACCCCTTATTGGAGATAGGTTAAAGACAACCTTTATTGAAAGCTATCCTAGTGGTAGCTATGGAGAGCAGCCTTCAGGCTAAGTCTTGAAGGAATGTAAAGCAGCTTGTTTTACCAGTCTATAATCTCTTGAGTGACCAAATGAAAGAGGACCACACCAGGTATATATATAAAATATATGTATTTAGTCTTAAACACACCCCTCTAGTCTCTTTATGAGGCTAGAGTTCAAAGTACATAAGTTACAAGTCAGTTATCAACAGTAATAGCACAAATACACGTTTGAGCCTTAGGGGCGTACCAAACCATATACCAAAAAAGTGGTATAAGAACCACGACTGAGCTAGACACAAGGCCTAGAGCCTGTAGAAGTGCTTGGCCCCCAAGGAACCACCCAAGGTAGTGACACAGGGACTGCTGGCGACCAAGTCGAAAGTGTCCGGGTGGATCCAAGGGTGGATCAAAGATCTGAAGAACCTGAAAGCAGAGGGGACAGAGTCTGGGTCACTAGCCAGTGACCAGGAAGGCGATGAGCCGATGCCCACCGATGTTGGGTGCTTCAGGTAGGTTTATGGTCGTCTTGACTCTTCAGCCACGAGGTCCAGGAGGCGTCGACGACAACCAGGAGCTGGATTCAAACTGCGCCATAATGTTTGTCGATTGCTGAGGTGTCGGCGACCGGATTGGACCCAACAAGCCTTGGCAACGGCAAGTCACGTGGAAACAAAGAAAGGACGTTGATGCAGACCAGCAAGGTCTGAGGGACTCACCCAGCAAGGGTAAGTCAGGGCACGTCTGGAGCAACAAGGAAAGCCCAAGCAGAAGAAGAGTTGCTTTCGGGAGGGCCCACTAGCCAACGGACTAGCGACTGCGAAGGAGCCTCGAGTGGACGCACTTGGAGCTGGCTCACAGGACACTCGTGGAGTGGAGGCCAGTGATCTTTGGTGCAGTCGGTGCTGGAGGCGGGGGCTACTCGAAGCCCAAAGCACAACTTCATGGGAGACCAGAAAGAGGATGCACTTGCAAAAGTTCTTGGTGTCCAGGGGTCATGGTTCCACGTTACCCACGACAGCTACGGGCCTCAGCTTCGCTGGGAACTCAGGGCAGCCTCGGGAAGTCTGGAAATCTACCTCTGGTGTTGCAAAGACTTCGGCGTCCGGCGGGAGCTTCAGCGATGCAGACCAGACAATTGCTTCTTAGGTGCCTGCCAAGCAGGGAGTCACTCCTTGACCCCAAGGGAGATTCTTCAGTCCTCTAATCTTGAAGTAGAGCGTTGAAGGTCCAGGATTCGGCTTCAGAGTTTCGTCCAGGGTAATCTAAAGTCCTAAGGACTGGGGTCCCATACTTATACTAAGTTATGGGGTTGGACATACTCTGGGGACCCACCTATGGGAGGGTCAGGGAAGAGGGGTGGTTACACCCATTCCCTTTGTCCAGTTTCGCGCCAGAGCAGGGGCTGGAAGCCCCTGAACTGGTTTGAACTGGGGTATGCACAGGGACACCAAATGTGCCCCCAGTGCAGGACTTCAAAGCACCAGAGAGTGCTCCCGCCCAGCCCCAATACACATTATCCTGTCTGGGGAGGTGGTTACACCTCCCTTGGACAGGAAACCTATTGTCCAGGCCTCCCCTGCCGGAGTTTCAGTCAGCAGCAGGAGGCCAGACCCGTGTCTGTGGCAGTGGCATCCATTTTGTGATGCCAGGGCTCTGTAAAGAAGTTACCGGGTAGGCCGGTGTGTACATGTCTCTCCCTCTAGAAGGGTGGAATGCTACCCCGGCCGCCAGAACTGGCGGGGGGGTAGTATTCCAAGATGTTTGACACCAAACACGACATGTTTCCGTGCAGCCATCCCAAAGTTAGCATTTAACGCGAGGTTATAATGCACTTAAGAGTATATGGTCAGGCTGCACTCCAAACAGCATCAGAGAAGGGTCTCCGAACGCTGCAGAGGGGCTCTGCTCATGCAGGGGCACCCTCTCACATAAGAACCAAGCACTCTGCCTTCAGGATTGATAAGGCCTGCCATAGGAGTGACTTATAGGTTTATATGTGTGTATATATGTAGTGATATAGGTGCATGCACCACCCTACCCAGGCTGCAGTAGCAGACCTGTGGTGTCATTTTGGCTGGCCTTCCAGGGGTGGCATAATACATGCTTCAGCCCCTGGCAGGCCTCTGGGGTACCTATGCCCTGGGTACATAGTATACCATATACTAGGGACTTATAAGGACACTCCAGATTCCAATCAAAGAGGTACCTAAGGTACATGGAAACCATTTTAGAGAGGAAGCAGCTAGGCTGGGGTTCTGATTAGCAGGGCCCCAGCCAGACTAAAGTCGAAAAACAGTGAAGCATCAGCAAAAAGTGGGGGTACCCATGTGAAGCAGATCCTACTCTCCTACACAACCCCCCCCCCCCCAAACGTAGGGACATTAAACTAACCTAGTCCAGTTGAGTCTTCATGTTCTAAGTGGAAGTACCTAGAGAGTCCATCTGCATTGGCATGGTTACTCCCAGGTCTATGTTCCACTGTAAAGTCCATCCCCTATAGGGAAATGGACCACCTAAGCAGTTTGGGGTTTTCACCCTTCATTTGTTTTAGCCATAAGAGGGGCTTATGGTCTGTTTGAACAAGGAAGTGAGTACCAAACAAGTATGGCCTCAACTTCTTCAGAGCCCAGACCACAGCAAAGGCCTCCCTCTCAATGGCTGACCAACGTTTCTCTCTAGGGGTCAGCCTTCTGCTAATAAAAGCTACTGGCTGATCCTGACCTTCATCATTCAATTGTGACAGTACAGCCCCTACCCCCAATTCAGATGCATCTGTTTGGACAATGAACTTCTTGGAGTAATCAGGACTATGTAGAATGGGAGCAGTGCACATGGCCTGCTTCAGGTCATCAAATGCCTTTTGACAGTTAGCTGTCCACTGAACCTTTTGGGCATTTTCTTGGAAGTTAAGTCATTCAGGGGTGTCACTATTGATCCATACCCCTTGACAAATCTCCTATGGTACCCAGTCAGGCCTAAGAAGGCTCTCACCTGAGTCTGGGTAGTTGGAGCAACCCAGTCCATGATGGTCTGGATTTTGCTCTACAGTGGTTGAACCTGGCCTCCACCTACAAGGTGGCCCAGGTACACAACCTGACTCTGCCCTATCTGGCACTTGGTGGCCTTGATAGTGAGGCCTGCCTTTGCAGGGCCTCCAAAACATTTCTGAGGTGGACCAGGTGATCCTCCCAGGTGGAGCTAAAGACAGCAATATCATCTAGATATGCTGCACTATAGGCTTCCAGACCTGTAAGGACTGTATTCACCAACCTCTGAAAAGTGGCAGGTGCATTCTTCAAACCAAAGGGCATTACCACAAATTGATAATGCCCACTAGGGGTTGAGAATGCTGTTTTTGGCTTTGCATCATCAGCTAGCCTGATCTGCCAGTAGCCAGCTGTTAGGTCAAATGTGCTTAGATACTTGGCTGAGGCCAAAGTGTCTATTAGCTCATCTGCCCTGGGTATTGGATGGGCATCAGTCCTAGTGACTGCATTGAGACCCCTGTAGTCCACACAAAACCTCATCTCTCTTTTCCTACCACTGGTGTGAGGTTTTGGCACAAGGACCACTGGACTAGCCCAAGGGCTATCTGAGGGTTCAATAACTCCCAAATCCAACATCTTCTGGACTTCTGTCCTGATACAGTCCCTGACATGGTCAGGTTGCCTATAAATCTTATTTTTAATAGGCAGACTGTCCCCAGTGTCCACTTCATGAGTGCACCAGGTGGTCTGACTTGGTGTCAGAGAGAACATATGCCTGAACTGATTGAGCACCTGTCTGCAATCAGTTTGCTGCTGGGCAGTGAGGCTGCCTGCCAAGGCTACACCATCCACTGACCCATCATCAGGGTTCTGTGAGAGCAGGTCAGGGAGTGGGTCACTCTCTTACTCCTGTCCCTCATCAGTAGCCATGAGCAAGCCCATGTCTGCCCTGTCCACATATGGTTTCAATCTGTTGACATGGAGAACCCTGTGGGGTCTCCTGGGTGTTCCTAGGTATACTAAATAGGTAACCTCACCCTTCTGTTCAACAATGGTATGGGGTCCACTCCATTTGTCTTGAAGAGCTGCTGGGGCCACTGGCTCCAACACCCATACCTTCTGTCCTGGCTGGTAAACAGTCAGTACAGCCTTTTGGTCATGCCAGGCTTTTTGGAGTTCCTGGCTAGCCTCAAGGTTTTTAGTTGCCTTTTTCATGTACTCAGCCATCCTGGAGCGGAGACCAAGTACATAGTCCACTATGTCCTGCTTTGGGGGCTTGAGAGGTAACTCCCATCCTTCCTTCACCAGGCACAATGGACCCCTGACAGGGTGACCAAACAAAAGTTCAAAAGGGCTGTAGCCAACCCCCTTTGAGGCACCTCCCTGTATGCAAATAAAAGGCAGGGCAAGAGTATGTCCCATCTTCGCCTAAGCTTCTCTGGGAGCCCTTTAATCATGCCCTTCAAGGTTTTGTTGAATCTCTCAACTAAACCATTGCATTGTGGGTGATAGGGTGTGGTGAACTTGTAAGTCACTCCACACTCCTTCCACATTGCCTTCAAGTATCCAGACATGAAGTTTGCACCCTGTCTGATACAACCTCCTTAGGGAAGCCCACTCTTGAGAAAATTCCCAGGAGGGCTCTTGCCACCACAGGTGCTGTAGTGGTCCTAAGGGGTATAGCCTCTGGGTACCTGGTGGCATGGTCCACCACCACCAGGATAAACCTGTGCCCAGATGCTGTTTGGGGATCCATGGGACCAACAATGTCAATCCCCACCCTTTCAAAGGGAACCCCCACCACAGGTAGTGGTATCAGGGGGTCTTTGTAGTGCCACCTGCCTTGCCACTGGCCTGGCAGGTTACACAGGAGCGACAAAACTCCTTGGTGTCTTCAGACATGTGGGGCCAGTGAAAGTGAGGGACAATTCTGTCCCAAGTCTTGTTCTGGCCCAGGTGACCTGCTAAAGGAATGTCATGGGCTAGGTTCAATAGGAAGCCCCTGAACTTCAGAGGTATAACCAACCTCCTGGTGGCACCAGGCTTGGGGTCTCTACACTCTGAGTACAAGAGTCCATCATCCCAATACACTTTATGGGGACCACTAGCATTCCCAGCAGCCTCAGCAGCAGCTTGCTGTCTGAGGGGTTCAAGAGAGGGGCAGCTCTGCTGCTCCTGGCTCAGATCTGCCCTGGAAGGGCCCCCTGTCCCTAAGAACTCAACCTGATCAGGCTCAAGCTCCTCTGGGACAGTTCCTTCCTCAGGACTGAGATCATCTCCCTGAAGAGACTGATCTTCCTTCTGAGCCAAGGGGGAAGGCACTGCCTTTACCCTACTACTCCTCCTCTTGGATGGCACTTGGTCCTTTGTTCCAGAATCCAAGGCCTGTTCAGTGTTAGGCATTTTGCTCTGTGACCTGGTCACAGCAAACACATCTGCAGGGATGCCCAGCATTTCTGCATGGGCCCTGAGCTCCACTTCTGCCCAAGCTGAAGTTTCTAGATCATTGCCAAGCAAGCATTCAACTGGTAGGTCTGCACTTACCACAACCTTCTTAAGGCCAGTTACCACTCCCCAGGAGAAGTTAACAACTGCCAGAGTATGGTCTGTTCTGACATTGCTAGCATTGGTCACTTGGTACATTTCACCAAGTATAATCTGCCCAGGATCCACAAGATCTTGTGTCACCATGGTGACACTTGCTCATGTGTCCCTAAATGCCAAAGCCTCTTTTCCATTTATTAATGGCTGTTGTCTGTACTTGCCCAGATTACTGGGACTCACAGAGGAGGTCACATCCATGCCTCCATCACAGACTAGGACAGCCTGAGTGAGTTCTCTGACTAAGCCAGAGCTCATCTCATTACCCAGGGTCAACCCTACTAAACCCTTAGCTTGAGTACTCCCACCACCATTTGTAACTGTACTAGGGGGAACAGGTGCCTTAGGGGCATTGGTGGTGGCTGGAATAGAGTCTTTGGACTTGGTGCAATCACTGGTCCAGTGTGTCTTTTGCTTACAGACTTTGCACCATGGTTTCTTTTGGCCCTTCCCTTTGTTAGACTGTGAATCCCCACCTGAAGAAGATTTTTGGGGGCCTTGTGAAGATTCTGGTCTTTACCCTTCTCCCCACCCTTGTCAGAGTTCTTAGAATCTTGATTCTTTGGGTCACCACCTTGGTTCTGTACCTTCTGCCTCACCCTGGTTCTGACCCATTTGTCTGCCTTCTTTCCTAATTCTTGGGGAGAGGTCAGATCAGAGTCCACCAGGTACTGATGCAACAGCTGATTTTGACAGTTATTAAGAATCTGCTCCCTCATGATAAGATTGTACAATCCTTTGAAGTCACATACCTTACTGCCCACTAACCAACCTTCCAGAGCCTTAGCAGAACAATCAACAAAGTCCACCCAGTCTTGATTCTGTGCCTTTTGGGTATCTCTGAACTTTAAACTGTATTGTTCAGTTGTTAGGCCAAACCCATCAATCAATGCACTTTTTAAGACTGGATAATTATCAGCATCCTCTTCTCTAACAGAGAGGAGCTTGTCTCTACCTTTGTCTGCAAAGGAGAGCCACAAGATTGCTGCCCACTGCTCCTGAGGGACCCTCTGTACTTTACAGGCCCTCTCCAGTGCAGAGATCCATTTGTGGATGTCATCCCCACTCTGGTAGGGAGGGACAATCTTGCTCAGGTTTCTATGGTCATTAGACCTTTCCCTACCACTAGGGAAGTTGCTGCCACCATGGGACTCTAGTCCCAACTTTTTTCTTTGCCTTTGAAGCTCTAGGGACTCCCTGTCTATAGCCAACTGCTCTCTTCTGAGTCTCAACTGAGCTTCTCCCTACTTGAGCAGTCTCTCTTTCCTCTCACTGGAGGATTCCCTCCTATGAGAGGAAACAGAGGTCCCTACTGAGGTGTCAGAATGGTTAGACTCCTGAGAAGGAGATCTGGACCTTCTAGGCACACTCACAACTCTTCCTGGTGGGACAAAGGGGAGCTCATTCTGATCCTCCTCTTCCTCCACAGGAATAGCTGGGTTTTCCAGGTCAAGGTCATTGTCACCTTCCTGGCCAGTTTCAGAGGGGGGGTCCTGGGTGATTTCACCCCTGGCCCCTTCCTCATCTTCTGCCCCACCCTCTCTGCCTACCCCTTCAGGCCCAAAGGGTCTTCTGAGATCATCCAGCAGTAGCATCTCCATGAGACGTTGGGTGTTGGCACTTTTGCCTGTCTTCAGCTTCCTAATCTTGCACAACTCTCTCAATTCCAAGAATGGGAGGTTGTCATATTTGGATGGCAGGAGCCCACTGGTTCCTGGCAGGGATCTACTGATTCCTGGCCCTGAAGACATTACTAGTGATGTGTGGTGTATGCACTACCTACTCTAGTGTGGCCTACTAAACTCTCTTGAGTTGTAGAAAGGGTGTGCTAGCCCTTAACACACAACTCTAAGTTCAGTAGAACTTACTGTATACTAAGCTTGTATTTATATGTACCTAAGGTACTTTTAGTGGTTTTCAGTTGATCAATTCAATTGAAATTATCTGGTAAAACAATAGCAAGCTGGAATCCCACACGCTGCACACCAATGTGAGAAGTTGGCCTGGTATATGCTGTTCACTAATTATAGTGGGCACCTTGCACCAGTCCAAACAACCCCTTATTGGAGATAGGTTAAAGACAACCTTTATTGAAAGCTATCCTAGTGGTAGCTATGGAGAGCAGCCTTCAGGCTAAGTCTTGAAGGAATGTAAAGCAGCTTGTTTTACCAGTCTATAATCTCTTGAGTGACCAAATGAAAGAGGACCACACCAGGTATATATATAAAATATATGTATTTAGTCTTAAACACACCCCTCTAAACTCTTTATGAGGCTAGAGTTCGAAGTACATAAGTTACAAGTCAGTTATCAACAGTAATAGCACAAATACACGTTTGAGCCCTAGGGGCGTACCAAACCATATACCAAAAAAGTGGCATAAGAACCACGACTGAGCTAGACACAAGGCCTAGAGCCTGTAGAAGTGCTTGGACCCCAAGGAACCACCCAAGGTAGTGACACAGGGGACCCACGGGGACGCGTGCAGTGTGAGAACACAGCCGCGAGCCACCGTTAACTTCTATGGGGAAAGTCGCGGTTGGATTTTTAAAAGGAAAGGACACTTAGAGGAGGACTTGGAGCAAATCCCTTTAGAACTAGGCAGTTCTAGAGTCAATACCCACAGGAGCACCGGAGTACTCGAGTTACCTCACCCAGGGAAGCCGGGTGCATAGGTGTCTTTTGTCGTCGGGTTTCGTCGTCGTTTTCAATGGCGATCTGCTGCAGCAGGCTGCTGGCGACCAAGTCGAAAGTGTCCAGGTGGATCCAAGGGTGGATCGAAGCTCTGAAGAACCTGAAAGCAGAGGGGACAGAGTCTGGGTCACTAGCCAGTGACCAGGAAGGCGATGAGCCGATGCCCACCGATGTCGGGTGCTTCAGGTAGGTTGACGGTCGTCTTGACTCTTCAGCCACGAGGTCCAGGAGGCGTCGATGACGACCAGGAGCTGGATTCGAGCTGTCCCACGACGTCTGTCGATTGCTGAGGTGTCGGCGACCGGATTGGACCCAACAAGCCTTGGCAACGGCAAGTCACGTGGAAACAAAGAAAGGACGTTGCGTTGATGCAGGCCTGGAAGGTCTGAGGGACTCACCCAGCAAGGGTAAGTCAGGGCACGTCTGGAGCAACCAGGCAAGCCCAAGCAGAAGAAGAGTTGCCTTCGGGAGGGCCCACTAGCCAACGGACTAGCGATCGCGAAGGAGCCTCGAGTGGACGCACTTGGAGCTGGCTCACAGGACACTCGTGGAGTGGAGGCCAGTGATCTTCGGTGCAGTCAGTGCTGGAGGCGAGGGCTACTCGGAGCCCAAAGCACAACTTCTTGGGAGACCAGGAAGAGGATGCACTTGCAAAAGTTCTCGGTGTTCAGGGGTCACGGTTCCACGTTACCCACAACAGCTACGGGCCTCAGCTTCGCTGGGGACTCAGGGCAGCCTCGGGAAGTCTGGAAATCTACCTCTGGTGTTGCAAAGACTTCGGCGTCTGGCAAGAGCTTCAGTGATGCAGACCGGACAATTGCTTCTTAGGTGCCTGCCAAGCAGGGGAGTCACTCCTTGACCCCAAGGGAGATTCTTCAGTCCTCTAATCTTGAAGTAGAGCGTCGAAGGTCCAGGATTCGGCTTCAGAGTTTTGTCCAGGGTAATCTAAAGTCCTAAGGACTGGGGTCCCATACTTATACTAAGTTAGGGGGTTGGACATACTCTGGGGACCCACCTATGGGAGGGTCAGGGAAGAGGGGTGGTTACACCCATTCCCTTTGTCCAGTTTCATGCCAGAGCAGGGGCTGGAAGCCCCTGAACCGGTTTGAACTGGGGTATGCACAGGGACACCAAATGTGCCCCCAGTGCAGGACTTCAAAGCACCAGAGAGTGCTCCCGCCCAGCCCCAATAACCATTATCCTGTCTGGGGAGGTGGTTACACCTCCCTTGGACAGGAAACCTATTGTCCAGGCCTCCCCTGCCGGAGTTTCAGTCAGCAGCAGGAGGCCAGACTCGTGTCTTTGGCAGTGGCATCCATTTTGTGATGCCAGGGCTCTGTAAAGAAGTTACCGGGTAGGCCGGTGTGTACATGTCTCTCCCTCTAGAAGGGTGGAATGCTACTCCCCGCCGCCAGAACTGGCGGGGGGGTAGTATTCCAAGATGTTTGACACCAAACACGACATGTTTCCATGCAGCCATCCCAAAGTTAGCATTTAACGCGAGGTTATAATGCACTTAAGAGTATATGGTCAGGCTGCACTAAAAACAGCATCAGAGAAGGGTCTCCGAACGCTGCAGAGGGGCTCTGCTCATGCAGGGGCACCCTCTCACATAAGAACCAAGCACTCTGCCTTCAGGATTGATAAGGCCTGCCATAGGAGTGACTTATAGGTTTATATGTGTGTATATATGTAGTGATATAGGTAGCCTATATCACAGTAAGGGGTGCATGCACCACCCTACCCAGGCTGCAGTAGCAGACCTGTGGTGTCATTTTGGCTGGCCTTCCAGGGGTGGCATAATACATGCTTCAGCCCCTGGCAGGCTCTCTGGGGTACCTATGCCCTGGGTACATAGTATACCATATACTAGGGACTTATAAGGGCACTCCAGATTCCAATCACAGAGGTACCTAAGGTACATGGAAACCATTTTAGAGAGGAAGCAGCTAGGCTGGGGTTCTGATTAGCAGGGCCCCAGCCAGACTAAAGTCGAAAAACAGTGAAGCATCAGCAAAAAGAGGGGGGTCCCCTTGTGAAGCAGATCCTACTCTCCTACACTATGGTCAAAGGTTTTTAATCTGGCGGGCCGTTCAGCCTTTTATTCTCTCAAAGTAGACGGAATGAGCATAATAAACATTAGTACTCTAGTGCCAAGAAACCATGCAGAGCCAACATGTGCCTCAGTACAGACATGTTAGGTGAGGCTACTTCTCTGTATGAGTCAGAGTTGCCCTGCATGTGATCTCGATGTGATGGAAGCTTGCACTCTTCCGAGGGTGTGAGAGAAGCTCTCACTGCTGCAACCAGCACTCTTCCTGGGGTGTGAGAGAAGCTCTCACTGCTGCAATCAGCACTCTTGTGGGGGTGAGTGAAGCTGGCATTGCTGCTATCAGCACTCTTGTGGGGGTGAGAGAATCTCACACGGCTGCTATCAGCACTCTTGTGGGGATGAGAGAAGCTTGCACTGCTGCTATCAGCACTCTTATGGGGGTGAGAGAAGCTCGCATTGCTGCTATCAGCACTCTTGTGGGGATGAGAGAAGCTCACACGGCTGCCGTCAGCTCTCTTGTGGGGGTAGCAAAAGCTTGCACTGCTGCTATCGGCTCTCTTGGGGTGAGAGACGCTCACACTGCTGCTATCAGCACTCTTGGGGGTGATAGGAGCTCACACTGCTGCTGTCAGCTCTCTTGTGGGGGTGACAGAAACTTGCACTGCTGTTGTCAACACTCTTGTGGGGGTAACAGAAGCTTGCACTGCTGCTATCAGCACTCTTGTGTGGATGAGAGAAGCTTGCACTGCTGCTATCAGCACTCGTGGGGGTGACAGAAGCTCGCACTGCTGCTCTCAGCTCTCTTGTGGGGTGACAGGAGCTCGCACTGCTGCTATCAGCACTCTTGTGTGGATGAGAGAACCTCGCATTGCTGCTATCAGCTCTCATGTAAAGGCAGCAGAAGCTCGCACTGCTGCTATTGGCTCTCTTGTGGGGGGTGAGAGAAGCTCACATGGCTGCTGTACGCACTCTTGTGGGGTGACAGAAGCTTGGACTGCTACTATCAGCACTATTGTGTGGATGAGAGAAGCTCACACTGCTGCTATCAGCACTCTTGTGGGGGTGGCAAAATGTCGCACTGCTGCTATCAGCACTCTTGTGGGGGGATGGGAGAAGCTTGCACTGCTGCTATCAGTACTCTTGTGGGGGTGAGAGCAGCTCGCACTGCTGCTATCAGCACTCTTGTGGGGATGAGAGAAGCTCGCATGGCTGCCGTCAGCTCTCTTTTGAGGGTAGCAGAAGTTCGCACTGCTGCTATTGGCTCTCTTGGGGTGAGAGAAGCTCACACTGCTGCTATCAGCACTCTTGTCTGCTATCAGCACTCTTGTGTAGGTGACAGAAGCTTGCACTGCTGCTATCAGCACTCTTGTGGGGAAGAGAGAAGCTCACACGGCTGCAATCAGCACTCTTGTGGGGATGACAAAGCTCGCACTGCTGCTATCAGCACTCTTGTGTGGGTGACAGAAGCTCGCAGTGCTGCTATCAGCACTCTTGTGGGAATGAGAGAAGCTCACACGCCTTCTATCAGCACTCTAGTTGGGATGAGAGAAGCTCACACGGCTGCCGTCAGCTCTCTTGTGGGGATGACAGAAGCTCGCACTGCTGCTATCAGCACTCTTGTGGGGGTGGCAAAAGGTCGCACTGCTGCTATCAGCACTCTTGTGGGGGGATGGGAGAAGCTTGCACTGCTGCTATCAGCACTCTTGTGCAGGTGACTGAAGCTTGCACTGCTGCTATCAGTACTCTTGTGGGGGTGAGAGCAGCTCGCACTGCTGCTATCAGCACTCTTGTGGGGATGAGAGAAGCTCGCACGGCTGCCGTCAGCTCTCTTGTGAGGGTAGCAGAAGTTTGCACTGCTGCTATTGGCTCTCTTGGGGTGAGAGAAGCTCACACTGCTGCTATCAGCACTCTTGTCTGCTATCAGCACTCTTGTGTAGGTGACAGAAGCTTGCACTGCTGCTATCAGCACTCTTGTGGGGAAGACAGAAGCTCACATGGCTGCAATCAGCACTCTTGTGGGGATGACAAAAGCTCGCACTGCTGCTATCAGCACTCTTGTGTGGGTGACAGAAGCTTGCAGTGCTGCTATCAACACTCTTGTGGGAATGAGAGAAGCTCACACGCCTGCTATCAGCACTCTAGTTGGGATGAGAGAAGCTCACACGGCTGCCGTCAGCTCTCTTGTGGGGATGACAGAAGCTCGCACTGCTGCTATCAGCACTCTTAGGGGTGATAGGAGCTCACACTGCTGCTGTCAGCTCTCTTGTGGGGGTGACAGATACTTGCACTGCTGTTGTCAACACTCTTGTGGGGGTAACAGAAGCTTGCACTGCTGCTATCAGCACTCTTGTGTGGATGAGAGAAGCTTGCACTGCTGCTATCAGCACTCGTGGGGCTGAGAGAAGCTCGCATTGCTGCTATCAGCACTCTTGTGGGGATGAGAGAAGCTCACACGGCTGCCGTCAGCTCTCTTGTGGGGGTAGCAAAAGCTTGCACTGCTGCTATCGGCTCTCTTGGGGTGAGAGAAGCTCACACTGCTGCTGTCAGCACTCTTGGGGGTGATAGGAGCTCACACTGCTGCTGTCAGCTCTCTTGTGGGGGTGACAGAAACTTGCACTGCTGTTGTCAACACTCTTGTGGGAGTAACAGAAGCTTGCACTGCTGCTATCAGCACTCTTGTGTGGATGAGAGAAGCTTGCACTACTGCTATCAGCACTCGTGGGGTGACAGAAGCTCGCACTGCTGCTGTCAGCTCTCTTGTGGGGTGACAGGAGCTCGCACTGCTGCTATCAGCACTCTTGTGTGGATGAGAGAACCTCGCATTGCTGCTATCAGCTCTCATGTAAAGGCAGCAGAAGCTCGCACTGCTGCTATCGGCTCTCTTGTGGGGGGTGAGAGAAGGTCACATGGCTGCTGTATGCACTCTTGTGGGGTGACAGAAGCTTGGACTGCTACTATCAGCACTATTGTGTGGATGAGAGAAGCTCACACTGCTGCTATCAGCACTCTTGTGGGGGTGGCAAAATGTCGCACTGCTGCTATCAGCACTCTTGTGGGGGGATTGGAGAAGCTTGCACTGCTGCTATCAGTACTCTTGTGGGGGTGAGAGCAGCTCGCACTGCTGCTATCAGCACTCTTGTGGGGATGAGAGAAGCTCGCATGGCTGCCGTCAGCTCTCTTGTGAGGGTAGCAGAAGTTCGCACTGCTGCTATTGGCTCTCTTGGGGTGAGAGAAGCTCACACTGCTGCTATCAGCACTCTTGTCTGCTATCAGCACTCTTGTGTAGGTGACAGAAGCTTGCACTGCTGCTATCAGCACTCTTGTGGGGAAGAGAGAAGCTCACACGGCTGCAATCAGCACTCTTGTGGGGATGACAAAAGCTTGCACTGCTGCTATCAGCACTCTTGTGTGGGTGACAGAAGCTCGCAGTGCTGCTATCAGCACTCTTGTGGGAATGAGAGAAGCTCACACCCCTTCTATCAGCACTCTAGTTGGGATGAGAGAAGCTCATACGGCTGCCGTCAGCTCTCTTGTGGGGATGACAGAAGCTCGCACTGCTGCTATTAGCACTCTTCTGGGGGTGGCAAAAGGTGGCACTGCTGCTATCAGCACTCTTGTGGGGGGATGGGAGAAGCTTGCACTGCTGCTATCAGCACTCTTGTGGAGGTGACTGAAGCTTGCTCTGCTGCTATCAGTACTCTTGTGGGGATGAGAGAAGCTCGCACGGCTGCCGTCAGCTCTCTTGTGAGGGTAGCAGAAGTTCGCACTGCTGCTATTGGCTCTCTTGGGGTGAGAGAAGCTCACACTGCTGCTATCAGCACTCTTGTCTGCTATCAGCACTCTTGTGTAGGTGACAGAAGCTTGCACTGCTGCTTTCAGCACTCTCTTGTGGGGAAGAGAGAAGCTCACACGGCTGCAATCAGTACTCTTGTGGGGATGACAAAAGCTCACTCTGCTGCTATCAGCACTCTTGTGTGGGTGACAGAAGCTCGCAGTGCTGCTATCAGCACTCTTGTGGGAATGCGAGAAGCTCACACGCCTGCTATCAGCACTCTAGTTGGGATGAGAGAAGCTCACATGGCTGCCGTCAGCTCTCTTGTGGGGATGACAGAAGCTCGCACTGCTGCTATCAGCACTCTTGTGTGGGTGAGTGAAGCTGCCATTGCTGCTATCAGCACTCTTGTGGGGGTGAGAGAAGCTCACATGGCTGCTATCAGCACTCTTGTGGGGATGAGAGAAGCTTGCACTGCTGCTATCAGCACTCTTGTGGGGGTGAGAGAAGCTCGCATTGCTGCTATCAGCACTCTTGTTGGGATGAGAGAAGCTCACACGGCTGCCGTCAGCTCTCTTGTGAGGGTAGCAGAAGCTGTTGCAGGTGTGGTGCAGCGGCCAGGGCAGCTGACTTCGGAGCACAGGGTTCACGGTTTGATCCCCGGCTCCGGCGGCAGCTCAGCTCAGCACCATGTGACTCTGGGCAATAGCTCACTTAATTTCCACTACGGCCCCCAGCGCCTTGAGACCCGTAAGGGTGAGTAGCTGCGCTATATAAAAACGGACTTACTTACTTACTTACTGCTAGTGGCTCTCTTGGGGTGAGAGAAGCTCACACTGCTGCTATCAGCACTCTTGGGGGTGATAGGAGCTCACACTGCTGCTGTCAGCTCTCTTGTGGGGGTAACAGAAGCTTGCACTGCTGCTATCAGCACTCTTGTGTGGATGAGAGAAGCTTGCACTGCTGCTATCAGCACTCGTGGGGGTGACAGAAGCTCGCACTGCTGCTGTCAGCTCTCTTGTGGGGTGACAGGAGCTCGCACTGCTGCTATCAGCACTCTTGTGTGGATGAGAGAAGCTCGCATTGCTGCTATCAGCTCTCATGTAAAGGCAGCAGAAGCTCGCACTGCTGCTATCGGCTCTCTTGTGGGGGGTGAGAGAAGCTCACATGGCTGCTGTAAGCACTCTTGTGGGGTGACAGAAGCTTGCACTGCTACTATCAGCACCATTGTGTGGATGAGAGAAGCTTGCACTGCTGCTATGAGCTCTCTTGTGGGGGTAGCAGAAGCTCGCACTGCTGCTATTGGCTCTATTGGGGTGAGAGAAGCTCACATTGCTGCTATCAGCACTCTTGTCTGCTATCAGCACTCTTGTGGAGGTGACAGAAGCTTGCACTGCTGCTATCAGCACTCTTGTGGGGATGAGAGAAGCTCACACGGCTGCTATCAGCACTCTTGTGGGGATGACAAAAGCTCGCACTGCTGCTATCAGCACTCTTGTGTGGGTGACAGAAGCTCGCAGTGCTGCTATCAGCACTCTTGTGGGAATGAGAGAAGCTCACACGCCTGCTATCAGCACTCTAGTTGGGATGAGAGAAGCTCACACGGATGCCGTCAGCTCTCTTGTTTGGGTGAGAGAAGCTCGCAGTGCTGCTATCAGCACTCTTGTGGGGATGAGAGAAGCCCACACAGCTGCTATCAGCACTCTTGTGGGGATGAGAGAAGCTCACACGGCTGCCGTCAGCTCTCTTGTGGGGGTAGCAGAAGCTCGCACTGCTGCTATTGGCTCTTTTGGGGTGAGAAAAGCTCACATGGCTGCTACCAGCACTCTTGGGGTGACAAGAGCTCACACTGCTGCGGTCAGCTCTCTTGTGGGAGTGACAGTAGGTTGCACTGCTGCTTTCAGTACTCTTGTGTGGATGAGAGAAGCTTGCACTGCTGCTGTCAGCACTCTTGTGTGGATGAGAGAAGCTTGCACTGCTGCTGTCAGCGATCTTCTGGGGATGAGAGAAGCTTGCACTGCTGCTATCAGCACTCTTGTGGGGGTAACAGAAGCTTGCACTGCTGCTATTAGCACTCGTGGGGGTGAGAGAAGCTTGCACTGCTGCTTTCAGTACTCTTGTGTGGATGAGAGAAGCTTGCACTGCTGCTATCAGCACTCTTGTGTGGATGAGAGAAGCTTGCACTGCTGCTGTCAGCACTCTGCTGGGGATGAAAGAAGCTTGCACTGCTGCTAACAGCACTCTTGTGGGGGTAACAGAAGCTTGCCCTGCTGCTATCAGCACTCGTGGGGGTGAGAGAAGCTTGCACTGCTGCTCTCAGTACTCTTGTGTGGATGAGAGAAGCTTGCACTGCTGCTATCAGCACTCGTGGGGGTGAGAGAAGCTTGCACTGCTGCTTTCAGTACTCTTGTGTGGATGAGAGAAGCTTGCACTGCTGCTATCAGCACTCTTGTGGGGATGAGAGAAGCTCACACAGCTGCTATCAGCAATTTTGTGGGGATGACAAAAGCTTGCACTGCTGCTATCAGCACTCTTGTGTGGGTGACAGACGCTCGCAGTGCTGCTATCAGCACTCTTGTGGGAATGAGAGAAGCTCACACGCCTGCTATCAGCACTCTAGTTGGGATGAGAGAAGCTCACACGGCTGCCGTCAGCTCTCTTGTGTGGGTGACAGAAGCTCGCAGCGCTGCTATCAGCACTCTTGTGGGGATGAGAGAAGCTCACACGGCTGCTATCAGCACTCTTGTGGGGATGAGAGAAGCTCACACGGCTGCTGTCAGCTCTCTTGTGGGGGTAGCAGAAGCTCGCACTGCTGCTATCAGCTCTATTGGGGTGAGAGAAGCTCACATGGCTGCTACCAGCACCCTTGGGGGTGACAAGAGCTCGCACTGCTGCGGTCAGCTCTCTTGTGGGAGTGACAGAAGGTTGCACTGCTGTTATCAACACTCTTGTGGGGGTGAGAGAAGCTCGCATTGCTGATATCAGCACTCTTGTGGGGATGAGAGAAGCTCGCACTGCTGCTATCAGCACTCTTGTAGTGGTAACAGAAGCTTGCACTGCTGCTAGCAGCACTCGTGCTGGTGAGAGAAGCTTGCACTGCTGCTTTCAGTACTCTTGTGTGGATGAGAGAAGCCTGCACTGCTGCTATCAGCACTCTTGTGGGGTTAACAGAAGCTTGCACTGCTGCTATCAGCACTCGTGGGGGTGAGAGAAGCTTGCACTGATGCTATCAGCACTCTTGTGTGAATGAGACAAGCTTGCACTGCTGCTGTCAGCACTCTGCTGGGGATGAAAGAAGCTTGCACTGCTGCTATCAGCACTCTTGTGGGGGTAACAGAAGCTTGCCCTGCTGCTATCAGCACTCGTGGGGGTGAGAGAAGCTTGCTCTGCTGCTCTCAGTACTCTTGTGTGGATGAGAGAAGCTTGCACTGCTGCTATCAGCACTCTTGTGTGGATGAGAGAAGCTTGCACTGCTGCTGTCAGCGCTCTTCTGGGGATGAGAGAACCTTGCACTGCTGCTATCAGCACTCTTGTGGGGGTAACAGAAGCTTGCACTGCTGCTATCAGCACTCGTGGGGGTGAGAGAAGCTTGCACTGCTGCTGGCAGCGCTCTTCTGGGGATTAGAGAAGCTTGCATTGCTTCTATCAGCACTCTTGTGGTTGAGGGAAGCTCGCACTGATTTTATCAGCACTCTTGTGGGGATCAGAGAAGCTTGCATTTCTTTTATCAGCTCTCTTGTGGTTGAGGGAAGCTCGCACTGCTGCTCTCAACTCTCTTGTGGGGATGAGAGAAGCTCGCACTGCTGCTATCCGCACACTTGTGGGGTGAGAAGCTTGCATTGCTTCTATCAGCTCTCTTGTGGATGAGGGAAGCTCGCACTGCTGCTCTCAGCACTCTTGTGGATGAGGGAAGCTCGCACTGCTGCTGTCAGCGCTCTTGTGGGGATGAGAGAAGCTTGCACTGCTGCTATCAGCACTTTTGTGGGGATGAGAGAAGCTTGCACTGCTGCTATCAGCACTCTTGTGGGGATGAGAGAAGCTTGCACTGCTGCTATCAGCTCTCTTGTGGGGTGAGAGAAGCTTGCATTGCTTCTATCAGCTCTCTTGTGGATGAGGGAAGCTCGCACTGCTACTCTCAGCACTCTTGTGGGGGGTGACAGAACCTCACATTTCTTTAGCTAAACCTGCCCCAAAGAGAGAGGCGCTGGGGTCCCCCTTGGGCCCTAGGTCGCCCATGCGGGCTCCATGGACTTCCCTCCCGCAGAGAGTGCCACGTGGACAGGAGATAGCTCAGGGTTCAGGTAGAGAGCGAGGCTTGGACCCAGACAGGAGTGATGAGAGAGCAGAGCAGCTTACAGCCTAATGCGCCTCAGACCCCTGCTCTCCCGGGCTTACTTCATCAGAGACAACATCCTCCCTTGGGAGGCGCCAGCACCAGGAGCTGAAAACAAACAGTGTAAGGACGAGTGCAAACAGGATCAGTGTCTGTGATGGTGCACCTGGCACCCCTCCCCCCGGGACTGCGGGGTCAGCAGTGAGGCCTTCATAGAGCGAAGTCTCATACCCTCCCAGTGCACAGACCCCCAGGTTTATACCACAGACCCTCCCAATGCAGAGACCCTCCAGGCTCTACCACAGACCCCCCCAGTGCAGAGACCCTCCATATTATATCACAGACCCCCCAGTGCAGAGACCCTCCATATTATATCACAGACCCTCCCAGTGCAGAGAACCCCAGTGCAGAGACCCTCGAGGTTATACCACAGACCCCCCAGTGCAGAGACCCTCCATATTATATCACAGACCCTCCCAGTGCAGAGAACCCCCAGTGCAGAGACCCTCCAGGTTACACCACAGACCCCCAGTGCAGAGACCCTCCATATTATATCACAGACCCTCCCAGTGCAGAGAACCCCCAGTGCAGAGACCCTCGAGGTTACACCACAGACTCCCCCAGTGCATAGACCCTCCATATTATATCACAGACCCTCCCAGTGCAGAGAACCCCCAGTGCAGAGACCCTCGAGGTTATACCACAGACCCCCCAGTGCAGAGACCCGCCATATTATATCACAGACCCTCCCAGTGCAGAGAACCCCAGTGCAGAGACCCTCGAGGTTATACCACAGACCCCCCAGTGCAGAGACCCTCCATATTATATCACAGACCCTCCCAGTGCAGAGAACCCCCAGTGCAGAGACCCTCGAGGTTACACCACAGACCCCCCCAGTGCAGAGACCCTCCATATTATATCACAGACCCTCCCAGTGCAGAGAACCCCCAGTGCAGAGACCCTCGAGGTTACACCACAGACTCCCCCAGTGCAGAGACCCTCCATATTATATCACAGACTCTCCCAGTGCAGAGAACCCCCAGTGCAGAGACCCTCGAGGTTATACCACAGACCCCCCCAGTGCAGAGAACCCCCAGTGCAGAAACCCTCGAGGTTATACCACAGACACTCCCAGTGCTGAGACCCTCCCAGTGCTGAGAACCCCTGCCAGCTTATACCACAGACCCTCCCACTGCAGAAACCCTCCCAGTGCTGAGACCGCTCCAGGTTATACCACAGACCCTCCCAGTGCAGAGAACCCCCAGTGCAGAGACCCTCAAGGTTATACCACAGACCCTACCAGTGCATAGACCCTCCAGCTCATACCACAGACCCTCCCAGTGCTGAGACCCTCCCAGTGCTGAGACCCCCTGCCAGCTTATACCACAGACCCCCCAGTGCAGAGACCGTCCATATTATATCACAGACCCTCTCAGTGCAGAGAACCCCCAGTGCAGAGACCCTCGAGGTTATACCACAGACTCCCCCAGTGCAGAGACCCTCCATATTATATCACAGACCCTCCCAGTGCAGAGAACCCCCAGTGCAGAGACCCTCGAGGTTATACCACAGACCCCCCAGTGCAGAGACCCTCCATATTATATCACAGACCCTCTCAGTGCAGAGAACCCCCAGTGCAGAGACCCTCGAGGTTATACCACAGACTCCCCAGTGCAGAGACCCTCCATATTATATCACAGACCCTCCCAGTGCAGAGATCCCCCAGTGCAGAGACCCTCGAGGTTATACCACAGACCCCCCCAGTGCAGAGAACCCCCAGTGCAGAGACCCTCGAGTTTATACCACAGACACTCCCAGTGCTGAGACCCTCCCAGTGCTGAGAACCCCTGCCGGCTTATACCACAGACCCTCCCACTGCAGAAACCCTCCCAGTGCTGAGACCACTCCAGGTTATACCACAGACCCTCCCAGTGCAGAGAACCCCCAGTGCAGAGACCCTCAAGGTTATACCACAGACCCTCCCAGTGCTGAGACCCTCCCAGTGCTGAGACCCCTGCCGGCTTATACCACAGACCCTCCCACTGCAGAGACCCTGCCAGTGCTGTGACCACTCTAGGCCCTCTCAGTGCAGAGAACCCCCAGGGCAGAGACCCTCAAGGTTATACTACAGACCCTCCCAGTGCACAGACCCTCCAGATCATACCACAGACCCTCCCAGTGCTGAGACCCTCCCAGTGCTGAGACCCCCTGCTGGGTTATACCACAGACCCTCCCACAGCAGAGACTCTCCTAGTGCTGACACCCCCTGCCGGGTTATACCACAGACCCTCCCACTGCAGAGACCCTCCCAGTGCTGAGACCACTCCAGGTTATACCACAGACCCTCCCAGTGCAGAGACCCTCAAGGTTATACCATAGACCCTCCCAGTGCACAGACCTGTCAGATCATACCACAGACCCTCCCAGTGCTGAGACCCTCCCAGTGCTGAGACCCCCTGCAGGCTTATACCACAGACCCTCCCACTGCAGAGACCCTCCCAGTGCTGAGACCACTCCAGGCCCTCCCAGTGCAGAGAACCCCCAGTGCAGAGACCCTCAAGGTTATACTACAGACCCTCCCAGTGCACAGACCCACCAGATCATACCACAGACCCTCCCAGTGCTGAGACCCCCTGCTGGGTTATACCACAGACCTTTCCACTGTAGAGACCCTCCCAGTGCTGAGACCCCCTGCCGGGTTATACCACAGACCCTCCCACTGCAGAGACCTCCCAGTGCTGACACCCTTCCAGGTTATACCACACACCCTCCCAGTGTAGAGAACCCCCAGTGTAGAGACCCTCAAGGTTATACCACAGACCCTCCCAGTGCTGAGACCCCCTACGGGGTTATACCACAGACCCTCCCACTGCAGAGACCCTCCCAGTGCTGAGACCCCCTGCCGGGTTATACCACGGACCCTCCCACTGCAGAGACCCTCCCAGGGCTGAGACCCCTCTAGGTTACACCACAGACCCTCCCACTGCAGAGACCCTCCCAGTGCTGAGACCCCCTGTTGGGTTATACCACAGACCCTCCCACTGTAGAGACCCTCCCAGTGCTGAGACCGCTCCAGGTTATACCACAGACCCTCCCACTGCAGAGACCCTCCCAGTGCTGAGACTCCCTGCCGGGTTATACCACAGACCCTCCCACTGCAGAGACCCTCCCAGTGCTGAGACCCCCTGCTGGGTTATTCCACAGACCCTTCCACTGCAGAGACCCTCCCACTGCTGAGACCCCTCCAGGTTATACCCAGTCCCTCCCACTGCAGAGACCGTCCCAGTGCTGAGACCCCCTGCCGGGTTATACCACAGACCCTAACACTTCAGACACCCTCCCAGTGCTGAGACCCCCTTCCGCGTTATACCACAGACCCTCCCAGTGCTGAGACCCCCTGCCGGGTTATACCATAGACCCTCCCACTGCAGATACCCTCCCAGTGCTGAGACCCCCTGCCGGGTTATGCCACAGACCCTCCCACTGCAGAGACCCTCCCAGTGCTGAGACCCTTCAGGGTATACCACAGACCCTCCCACTGCAGAGACCCTCCCAGTGCTGAGACCCCTCCAGGTTATACCACAGACCCTCCCAGTGCACAGAACCCCCATTGTAGAGACCCTCAAGGTTATACCACAGACCCTCCCAGTGCACAGACCCTCCAGATCATACCACAGACCCTCCCAGTGCTGAGACCCTCCCAGTGCTGAGACCCCCTGCTAGGTTATACCACAGACCCTCCCACTGCAGAGACCCTCCTAGTGCTGAGACCCCCTGCCGGCTTATACCACAGACCCTCCCACTGCAGAGACCCTCCCAGTGCTGAGACCACTCCAGGTTATACCACAGATGTTCCCAGTGCAGAGAACCCCCAGTGCAGAGACCCTCAAGGTTATACCACAGACCCTCCCAGTGCACAGACCCTCCAGATCATACCACAGACCCTCCCAGTGCTGAGACCCCCTGCCGGCTTATACCACAGACCCTCCCACTGCAGAGACCCTCCATGTGCTGAGACCACTCCAGGTTATACCACAGACCCTCCCTGTGCAGAGAACCTCCCAGTGCTGAGACCCCCTGTTGGGTTATACCACAGACCCTCCCACTGCAGAGACCCTCCCAGTGCTGAGACCCCTCCAGGTTATACCACAGACTCTCCCACTGCACAGACCCTCCCAGTGCTGAAACCCCCTGTTGGGTTATACCACAGACCCTCCCACTGTAGAGACCCTCCCAGTGCTGAGACCGCCCCAGGTTATACCACAGACCCTCCCACTGCAGAGACCCTCCCAGTGCTGAGACCCCCTGCCGGGTTATTCCACAAACCCCTCCACTGCAGAGACCCTCCCAGTGCTGAGTGCCCTCCAGGTTATACCACAGACCCTCCCACTGCAGAGACCCTCCCAGTGCTGGGACCCCCTGCCGGGTTATACCACAGACCCTCCCACTGCAGAGACCCTCCCAGGGCTGAGACCCCTCCAGGTTATACCACAGACCCTCCCACTGCAGAGACCCTCCCAGTGTTGAGACCCCATGCCGGGTTGTACCACAGACCCTCCCACTGCAGAGACCCTCCCAGGGCTGAGACTCCTCCAGGTTTTACCACAGACCCTCCCACTGCAGAGACTCTCCTAGTGCTGAGACCCCTCTAGGTTATACCACAGACCCTCCCACTGCAGAGATCCTCCCAGTGCTGAGACCCCCTGTTGGGTTATACAACAGACCATCCCACTGTAGAGACCCTCCCAGTGCTGAGACCGCTCCAGGTTATACCACAGACCCTCCCACTGCAGAGACCCTCCCAGTGCTGAGACCCCTCCAGGTTATACCACAGACCCTCCCACTGCATAGACCCTCCCAGTGCTGAGACCCCCTGCCGGGTTATTCCACAAACCCTTCCACTGCAGAGACCCTCCCAGTGCGGAGTGCCCTCCAGGTTATACCACAGACCCTCCCACTGCAGAGACCCTCCCAGGGCTGAGACCCCTCCAGGTTATACCACAGACCCTCCCACTGCAGAGACCCTCCCAGTGCTGAGACCCCCTGCCGGGTTATACCACAGACCCTCCCACTGCAGAGACCCTCCCAGGGCTGAGACCCCTCCAGGTTATACCACAGACCCTCCCACTGCAGAGACCCTCCTAGTGCTGAGACCCCTCTAGGTTATACCACAGACCCTCCCACTGCAGAGACCCTCCCAGTGCTGAGACCCCCTGTTGGGTTATACAACAGACCCTCCCACTGTAGAGACCCTCCCAGTGCTGAGACCGCTCCAGGTTATACCACAGACCCTCCCACTGCAGAGACCCTCCCAGTGCTGAGACCCCCTGCCGGGTTATTCCACAAACCCTTCCACTGCAGAGACCCTCCCAGTGCTGAGTGCCCTCCAGGTTATATCACAGACCCTCCCACTGCAGAGACCCTCCCAGTGCTGGGACCCCCTGCTGGGTTATACCACAGACCCTCCCACTGCAGATACCCTCCCAGTGCTGAGACCCCCTGCCGGGTTATACCACAGACCCTCCCACTGCAGAGACCCTCCCAGTGCTGAGACCCTCCAGGGTATACCACAGACCCTACCACTGCAGAGACCCGCCCACTGCCGAGACCCCTCCAGGTTATACCACAGACCCTCCCAGTGCAGAGAACCCGCAGTGTAGAGACCCTCAAAGTTATACCACAGCTCCTCACAGTGCACAGACCCTCCAGATCATACCACAGACCCTCCCAGTGCTGAGACCCTCCAAGTGCTGAGACCCCCTGCCGCGTTATACCACAGACCCTCCCAGCGCAGAGCACCTCTCAGTGCTGAGACCCCCTGCCAGGTTATACCACAGACCCTCACACTTCAGACACCTCCCAGTGCTGAGACCCCTGCCATGTTATACAACAGACCCTCCCAGCGCAGAGACCCTCCCAGTGCTGAGACCCCCTGCCGGGTTATACCACAGACCC